>VZQC01013287.1:2639391-2669847 GCA_009823505.1 Rhizomys pruinosus
ATATATATATAACTTCATGGTTTTTGTTTGTTTTAGTAAGACAGGGTCTCACTGTGTAACACTGGCTATTATGGAACTCATCTGTAGACCAGGCCGGCTTCTAACTCACAGAGATCTGCCTGCCTTTCCCTCCTGAGTGCTGAATTAAAATAATCCAAATTATTTGACATAATGAAAAGAAATGTCCTTTAGGGGCTGGAAAGACAACTCAACGATTACTAGCACTTACTGCTCTTGCAGAGGATCAAAGTTCAGTTCCTGGCAGCCATATTGGGCAGCTTCCTGCCTCTAATTCCAGCTCCAAGGAGATCTAACGTCCTCTTCTGGACTCTGTGGGCACCTACAGGTATATGTGCACACATACACAGAGAGACAGAGAGACATAAACATACATAAATAAAAAAATAAATCTTTTTTTATTTTTGAGACAAGGCTTCTTTGTAGTCCTAAATGACCTGAAACTCCCTGTGTAGACCAGGCTTGCCTCTATTTCACAGAGATCCACTTGCCTCTGCCTCTTGAGTACTGGGATTAAAGACTGTGCCACCATACCTGGCTAAAAGAATAAGCCTTTAAAAGAAGATAAATACTCATCTGAGCTTGAGATACCTAGAGATCCTGCAAGGTAAAAACAAAAGCGTTGGCTAAGACTTCAAGTCTTCAAGAACTCAGAATAATTACACCCGTACTACTTTTACTTTACGTGACACACTGGATAAACAATAGATGTTGCTTAATTGAATAGATAATTGCTTAAATAAAGTACTGATTTCTAAAGTGTCTCCTAACATCAATATGCTGCTTTATTACGATAAGGGGAGAGGACATTATGTAAACACTATTTCGTTTTGTTTTATTACAGCAAATGTTTTACAATATCAACTATTGGTTGGCAAGTGCCCTTGGTATTTAATTGAAAAGTTGTATATCTTTTTGTAAACAAATATTTATAAATTGTTTTTCTACCCATGAAGGAACATGGTCTCTGCAATGTAAATCTTTTAATTTTTATTTTTTATTTTTTTATTGTACTAGTGGACCATTCAGCTCCATTTTTTTTTTTTTTTTTTTTTTTTTTNTCTCTCTGTAGCCCAGCTGGTCCAGAACTTGCTATGTAGATCAGGCTGGCATTGAACTCACAGAGATCTGCCTGCCTCTGCCTCCCAAATATGCCTCACATATACCTGAGCTCTCGTGGGCTGAATGTGCTGTATGAACCCAGAGCCTCCATGGAACCCGCAGAGAGTCATTATTTGAGCAGTTTATCTTGATCTACGTGGATTTGGCCATTGCCAGAACAAGATTTCTAAGACCTAGAAAGTGTGTTTTCTTTTCCCAACAATTATGTATTATGGTCTCTTTCCTCTTCTCAGCAACCAGTTCTCCTGAGGCATGAGCAGACTCTTGGCATCTTGAGTGAGATATTCAAATGCTGCTTCCTGCCTTACATATTTGTGCATTATTTGATGTTTTCTCTTTTTGGTCTTTTCGAGACAGGGTCTCCCTGTAGCCCCAGCTGACCTGGAACTCACTCTGTAGACCAGGCTGGCCTTGAACTCACAAAGATCCGCTTGCCTCTGCCTCCCAAGTGCTAGGATTAAAGGCGTGCGCCACCACGCCCGGCTGTATTTGATGTTTTTAATGAATAGTTTTTAAAAGATATTTAATTTTTGAATAAGTAGGACATTTAAAAATATTAAAGTTTTTAAGAAAGTTTACAGTGAGAGAAATACTAACTATCCTTGTTTATTCATTACCCAATGTATACCAGTCTGAAAGTAATATACTATATCACATTAAGATGTACAATTAAAATAATAATTAACTTTAAGAGAAATTAAAAAGTAATAAGGTGCATATACTAGGTACAAAGTCTCTCCCTCTTCTGTTTCACATTCTCCATTTTTCCTCCATTTTTCTTCTTCCAGTTCACTGTGATCATGTGACTGGAATCATTTTAGACAAATGTATACACAAATGTTGATAATATACTTAATTTTTTTAAACTCATTTTTTAAAATTTTATTTATTTATTTTCTATGTATATGAATGTACTGTCTGCATGTAGGTCTGTGCACCCGTGTCGTGCAATGCAATGCCGCGGAGGTCAGAAGAAGGTGTCAGATTCCCCTGGAACTGGAGTTCTCCTGGAATTGGAGTTACTGATGGTTCTCAGCCACCATGTGGGTGCTGGGGATCGAACCTGGGTCCTCTGCAAGAGCAGTCGGTGCTCTTAACCGCTAGGCCATCTCTCCAGCCCCATATACTTAATTCTTTACTTTTTCACATAGAAGGTAGCTCACGGTGCACACTGCTCCACACCTTATATTTTACATTTGGAATATCTTGGAGATGTTACCAAAACTTTTCAGTTTTTTACCATATCATTTAGGACGTATGTGCCGTGGGGAGCACACAGAGGCTGGAGGACAACCTGGGGAGAGTCAGTTCTCTCCTTCTACCAAGTGAGTCCCAGGGACTGAACTCAGGCAGTCAGCTTGACAGCAAGTGCTTTATCAGATGAACCATCTTGCTGGTCCAAAGAAAGATTTTTGTTTTTAGTGCTGGGGATTGGACCTAGAGCCTCCTGCATGCTTGGTAAGCATTCTATCATTGAGCTACACTGTCAACCCAATATTACCAATTTTTTTTTGTTTGGTGTGGTTTTTGGTTTTTTTGAGACCAGGTCTATGTAGCCCTGCCTGGCCTGGAACTCGCTATGTAGACCAGGCTGGCCTCAAACTTTCAGAGATCTTCCTGCCTCTACCTCCTGGGTGCTGGGATTAAAGGTGTGTATCACCTTGTCCAGTTGTTACCTACTTTTGAGACAATAACATAACATATCCTTATTCTCTTTCTATATGTTTCATTTTTATTGCTGTATAATATTCCATTATACTAATGAATTATGATTATTGAACTTTCATACTAACAGACATATATTTATTACTCATTTTTTCTAATGGTGTGTCTTATGTATTTCTAATAATGTTTTACATAAAAATATTTAATCTTACAATATTTATAGCAGTTTTAAAATATATTTTTAATTTTATTTTTATTTGGTGTGTATGAGTGTTTTGCCTGAATGTATGTAAGAGCACTCATACATGCAATGCCTGAGGAGGCCAGAAAAGTGTGTCAGATCCCCTGGAATTGGAGTTATAGATGGTTGTTAGCTGCCATGTAGGTGCTGGGAATTGAACCCAGCTCTTCTGCAAGAGCAGTCAGTGCTTATCTTAACAGCTAAGCCATCTCTTCAGCCCCTATATTTGAAATCTTTGAGGGGCATTGTTAAGGACTGAACCAATGACCTTGAGTGTGCTAAATACCAACCCCTTGAAGTTCTTACAGCATCTACTCCTGATAGCTAGTGCCTTCAATAAATGTTCACTAACAATAGTGGCAATGAGCACTCCGGACTTGTTTCTGCCTGGATTGAGTGGGGCTGCTTATAACATTTCCCCACCAGGCAGAACCCAGGCAAGATTCATTTCTTTGTTTTGAAATACCCATCCATTCCTGTATTATTGAGTGCTTTTCCTAGGTTTTTGAACAAGGATCATTTTATTTTTTTATTATTTATTTTTATTTTTTCAGGATCATTTTAATAAACACAAACAGTACTCCAGTCTTCTGACTTTGTTACCCTCCAAAGGCATGCTCATGGCCTCCATTGGCTGGTCCTGAGAATTCAGAGAGGAAGGGGGCCACTAATGGTCAACTTGTAAAGACTGGGTAGGAAAGGTCGGAGAAGAGATCTGGAGTTACAAGTGGGTATGTGGGTATGTCCAGCACCAACGTGCAGCAGGTAACAAAATGCCTCTGTATTAGTTGAAAACAAAAAGATTATTGGTGGCAAAGCAATTTTCTTAAACTTTAGTACCTTTACATTTGTTCTGACAAAATCAAAGAAAAGTTATGGTCACTGGCATCTTTTTTAAAATTTATTATTATTAAACTATTACCATACATCATACATCATTTCTCAATTGAATTTAGAGTCACTTCCCTTTCCATGCCCCCCACCCCACCTGAGTTCCTGCATTTTGCCATACATGTCTTGCATCTTTTTCCAAGTCTTTCCAGAGGTTTTTTTGTTTGTTTGTTTTTTTGTTTTGTGTGTGTGTGTGTGTGTTTTAAGACAGGGGTCTCCCTGTAGCCCCAGCTATCCTGGAACTCACTCTGTAGACCAGGCTGGCCTTGAACTCATAAAGATCCGCCTGCCTCTGCCTTCCTAGTGCTACGATTAAAAGCATGTGCCACCATGCCCAGCTTTTTTTTTTTTTTTCAAAGCAGAGGCTTATTGTTTTGGGGAGAACTTCACTATTTCAGACCCCCCCCCCTGGTTCTTTTGTTGTTGTTGTTCTCTCAAACTTATATTGCATGTATATATATATATATATATATATACACATACATAAATATATACATACATATATACACATATCACCTGAGTTGGAGGATTTTCTTTTTCTTTTTTGCTAAAAGATGTCATGTTTTCTCCCCCAAGGAAGTGCCTGAAGGCTCCTCCTTGGCAAACCCAAACAACCATCAATCCTGGCCCCATGCTCCACACTGGGGTCCCTCCTCCCCATGGTCACTCAAATGAGGTCCAGCAAGAATGTGTCCTGTCTTGATCTTCCTGCACTGGCCTCCAGGTCACTGGCATCTTTTAATGGAAACTGGCTGGTTCTTACCAGTTCCAGATCTGTCTTTCATAGGCTTCTGCATTTCTTGACCTTGAGCTAGCTCCCTTCCAGGAGTGAATTTCTTGAACATAATTCCCCTATATCTATTACCTTATTTTTAAAGGCTTGCTACTCCTTCCTCAGGCCTAAAAATAATGCTCTAGGCTGGTGGCTATCAGTCATCTCAATTGTCAGTTTGGGAACTAGACACTGTAAGTTCTGGGAAAAACCCAGCAGAGCACACCTACCTTCCCGCACCTTGGCTAGGCTCCAGGAATGATCCTTCAGGCTGGCCTCAGATGCCCCCTTGCATCAGCTCCCTTGGCTTTGGGGGCAGCAACTTTGCCTGACTGTACCATGTGATCCACTCCCTGATTGGGTTGTTCTTTTCCTTCCAGACACTTGGGAATTGTCCCAGACCTCACAGCAGTCCTTGCCCGCTATGGCACAGGCTGCATATTTAGGAGACATAACTAGTCACAGATAAGATTTCAGATAAAACACAGGAGAACCAGTTAAATTTGACTTTTAATATGTCTCATGGATATATATCTATACCAAACTATTTGCTGTTTCTGCAAAATTAAAATTCATCTGGCTATGTGTATTTTTCTTTGCTAAATTTGGCAACCCCAGTCATACAACTCTTCCCAAAATAACCCTCAATTGTGTTTCCCGCCATCCTCTCTTTTTATTCCAACTCCTAAATCACTACCCTAGAATTAGGTTCATTAAAATGCTAAGATAGCTGAGTCTGGGTATTAACTCTGTAGGTCACAGTTGGAATTCATTTTTGAAGCCACTGATTCTGATTTTTAACCCCTTTAGTCAGGATTAGTTTGTCAGGTTAGTAAATAAGTTTGTTACAAAGGTACCAATGATATTTTGATGGTTGACAGCAACATGAATTACTGAATAACTAGAATTTAGGAGCTGGGGATATAGCACAGTTGCTAGAACATTTGCTAGCATGCATGAAGCCGTTTCCATTGCCAGCACGGCATGAACTATTGTGGCAAATGCTTGTAAAACCAGCATTCAGGAGGTAGGGCAGGAGGATCAGAAGTTCAAGCTCATCCTTGGCTACATAGGAAGCTTAAGGCTAGCCTGGGCTACATGAGACCCTGTCTCAAAAAAAATTTTTAGCATGTATATAGGGACAGAGACAGGGCTCATATTTTCATATGATTGTAAAGGAATGCTTGTAAGGGTGAGAATGTGAAAAAACCTCAACCACTTTTAGAGTTTTGCCTGAAGACCTTGACATTATTTCGTCTTGCATCCCCAACTCCTTTATTCAGTCTGTAAGTACAGGGCATTGAGTAGAGAGAGGCTGAATCTTGAAGTCTGGAAAGCAGGAGAAGGCTGTGGAAAAGGAAACAACTGCCGACCAACCAAAGGCTGGGGGTAAAATAGCCCAGGAGGAGAAGTAAAACCAAGAAAAAAAATTTAAATGAGAGGTTAGAGATCTAAGCAAAAAGTCCAAAGTTAGCCAAGGATGACTGCATATTGCAGGACTCTGAATGACAAAACTTGTGAGAAAGGAAGTCAAGGAAGCACGGGGCACCCTGCTGATCTGTCTCTCCACCCTATACTTCTCCATTCCCAGCCTATAGGAAGCCATATCCAGCAGTCACCGCACTCCCCCTAAAAACTATAAATCCCCTAGACCGCAGCCTTAGTTCCTGCTGTAAGCAGCTTTCCCAAATGCTGCGGTCCCAGAGGCTAAGAGTTGGGTCGGTTATGAGTCAAACACAACACAGCTGCTCCCCTGTGACATCCACGCCCATACCTGGGGAATACCCAGCAAAGCTGCCTGGTAAAATTGTGTTCAAGCTATGCAATGCAACTTGGGGTCCTGATTGCAAGAGTTGTTTAAGGCCCACCAGAGAGGCAGAAGGATTTGAGGCTTCCCATCCATCATGGTGGTCAATTATGACTTTCCTGGTTTGAACACAGGAAGTCCCACGTCTAGTCCCAGGCAAGTATGGATGATTGATCACTGTAAAATCAAGACTACTAGGCTTTAGCAACTGAATATCAGTTTCCTAATCTGTAAACTGTGGGGACTGTCCAGTATATCTTGTAACACTACTGTCACACCTGAGAGTCTGTGATTCATTCCATGCTCTTACCTACCTGCAGATCCACTTTCAAGGAACATTCACTGGATCCAAGTACTAAGTTCACAAAATCTGATAAGCCAACCACCAGTGTGTTAGCAAGAGAGGTCTATAAGGTTCACAGGTGAATTTCAGTGGTGGCTCTGGAAGATGGCATGTGGTCATGGCTGTAGGCTGAGTGGTTTACACTGAGAAACTCCAGAGGGGCTGTGGCTGTGGCTTTGTGCCCTCCTGAGAGGAAGATAATTTTAGGTGGGCAGGTTATAGAGTACTCTGACAGTTGGTTTGATGGGCTGATTCAGAGAAGGACCAGACCATAGACAGGGCAATCCTGTATGACTTGAGTCAACTTTCACACAAGGACCTGAATAGTAGGCAGTTGGAGTCAGAGACTGCAAAAGAAAGGAAGCAATCTATGATAACAATATTTTTAATGAATTTGTTCCAAGTCCAGCAGGCCTTCTAAAGTACAAATAGGGAACTATCTTTCTAGGGAAGTTGAAAGTTCAAACTCTGGAATCAGAGGATGAGGCAGATGGCTGTCAGTAAATTGCTTGCTGCCCAAGCATGAGTACTTGAGCTTGACCCTCAGCACCCACATAAAAAAAGCCAGGCATGATGGCATATACCTGTAATCCCAGCACTGGGGAGGCAGAGCCAGGAGGATATCTGAGGCATGCTGGGCAGGTTAGATAGACCCTATCTTGAAGACTAACATGGAGAGAGATTGAGGAAGATACCCTGTCATCAACCTCTGTTCTCTACACCTGAAAACGCCAACCACTGGAATCAGTGCCTAAACAAGTGTGACACTGTGACAGTGGGAAGTTGAAGCATATGAATTTGCTGATACTTGACATTTTGATTCACAAGGGTAGGAAGCCAACATGATGCGGTTTAGTAACTGTTTTCTTTGGCTTTGTCATATGTGAAATACAGAGAGGGAACTAACTGGAAAGGGCACCATGAAGTCTGAGGAGAACATATCCAAGCAGTCCCTGGCTTACAGGCCACACCTGATGAGGTCCCCTGCATGGCTGCCACCTTTGTCAGTGGCGGAAAAGCACACAAGGACTGAAGCCCTTCCCAGGACAAGGGTCAAGCAGAGACTAAGGCCCTCTGGTCACTTTGGCCAAACTATGGAACTCCATTCCATTTCCAGGGTAGAAAAAGAGTGGGTTCATAATGCAGAGTTTTCAAATTGTTTGGAGCACTGCAGGTTTCTTCTCATGTGGATAAGCAGTTACAGAGCAGGGCAATGGGCTTCGATGTGGGGTCTGCTCTAACATGGCTCCTCCCTTTCAGCTTTACCTCTGCTTGTTGTAGCCACGCAGCATGGATGCCTCATTCGCTGTAACTGTATACATATGGAGAGACTACGCACTCATCGGCCGCACAGATGAAATAAATACAATAGTCTCCTTGATACGTGTACAAAAAAAATCATGCTGGATCTCTTCTCTCAACTAACAGGAAGCAGTGAAAAAGGAAACACTGATATATATATATATATATATATATATATATATATATATATGCCTTCATTACTAGACTTCATTTAATACTTGTGTATCCTTCATAGTGCCTTCTCTTTTAAAGGGTTTATATGTTGAAAAACTGCTGTGGCCTTTTATGATCTGTACATAATGTAGAATAAAATACTTGAAAGTTTTTTTTAAGTGATAAATGTAAAAACAACAACAAAAGACTTGCTATAGTATTATCAGCATAAGTAAAATTAATTATCTTAAATACATTTACTTGGGCTTTTTACAGCTCAAAGATTAGGAAATAGCTTCTTATATACAATGAAGAAGTACATCTTTAGGGTTTGTTATATTTTTCTTCCCTAGGACATCCTGTGTTTATGCTCTTCAGAATTATTCCTTTGATGATAAAGCAATCTATTCAGAAAAGAATAGGGAACAGGAGAGTATTCTGAGGGATGGCTGGGGGAGGTATGTAACTGACTCCAAAGCCTGTAATTCCTCATTGTGCAAATCCCACAGATTTGATATCAAACATCTAAAAAAGAAAAGACCCTTGGACCTGGCTTGGTTTAAACTTTCTCCCAAGCAGGCCTCTTTCAAATGTGAGAAAGCTCAGTTCTCAACATGTGTTAACAAAAGGTGTTTACCATAGGGTGCCTGGTTGTCCCTGGTAATGGCTTTGCTTTTTGAATTGATTCCTCCCTGCTGACAAAGGCTGTGCTTTTGAACTTCTGGGTATGGCTAGGCAGGGCATTTTGACTTGGCTTGCCTCTCTTACGTGAGTAGAAAAGGCTTGGTTGGGCACCTGGCAATTTTGTGGCCAACAATTACACTACAATTGTTACTGTGCATTACCGAAACTATTTTTTTTTTTTACTAAAAGCCAACTATACTCTTTAAAACAAACATCTTTTGAAAGCCTGGCATGTGTTGAAATGATCTTAAAATCCATTTCATAAATAGATCATGGTACTTTGGTACATTTCAGGGTGTTTTTTTATGCTAATGATTTAAAAGGTATCTCATTTTGCCAGTCCCTTGGTCTGAGTTTCCCTTCTAAGTAGTGCACTTTTCCTGCAGCTGTCATAGGCGTCTATGGTCATGCTCCTCCCCCACCTGTCCCCAACAGACTTATTCTAAGGTGTGTCTCACGACTGAAGCAGAAGCAGTGATAAATACTTAAAAAGCCAAGAAACCAGGGCTGGAGAGATGGTTCAGCAGTGAAGAGCACTGGCATGTCTTGCAGAAGACCCAGATTTGGTTCTCAGCACACACATGGTGGCCAACAAGTCTCCATAACTCCTGTTCCAGGGGATCCAACACTCTCTTCTGTTCTCTGCAGGCATTGAACAGCACAGATGCACTTATATTATACAGGCATTACACTCAGACATAAATAAATAAGTAAATATTGCTAAAAAGCCAAGCTACAAAATGTTTTATCATATTTAGAAGGCAAAGGAGGGGGCACTGGTGAGAAGACTCAGTCAGTAAAGGGCCTTTGCTGCCAACCCTGACATGATTACCATCCCAAGGACACGCATGATGAAAGGAGAGACCCAGTTGCCAGAAGTTGTCCTCTCACCTCCACATCTGTACACAAGCATGCGGCTACCCCCTACCACACGCAAAAATAAATAAATGTAATAACACAAATGTTTAAAAAGACCACATCACTTATGGATAGGCTCTCGCAGCTGTCTTTTGAGAAGACCAGGCCCTAGTTAACTGAAAACTTAGTCAACCAAGATTGTAGTAGGATTGAGGGCTGAGGAAATGGCGCAGTGGGTAAAGTGAGCCATCAGTGTGAGGGTCAGTTTGGATCCAGAGTACTCATGAGAATGTAGGGTGGGTGTGGTGACCCACCAGTAATCCCAGCAGAGACAGGATCCCCAGGGCAATCTGGCTATGAAGTCTGCCTGCATAGGTGAATTCTGGGTTCAAGTGACAGAACTTACCTCAATACAGTTAGAGAGCAACTGAGGAAGACACCTAATGTCTGGTCTCTATACCTCATGCACATAAGTGCACATGAATCCACAATCACATGCACATATGTACACATATGTACACACAAATATCCATACAATACATGCATACCACATGCATACACAGAAAGGAGAGAGAGAAGGACTGGAGAGATGGCTCAGTGCTTAAGCACACTTACTGCTCTTGCAGAGGACCCAGGTTCAGTTCCAAGCATCCACATGGCTGCTAACAACCATCTTTAACTCCAGTTCCAGGGGATTTGAAGCCCTCTTCTGACTTTTATGGGCTCCTGAATGTATGAAGTGCTCATGACAGACTTAGCATGCATATATACATATAAAATAAATCGTGTATTTATTTATGTATTTATTTGTTTATTTATTTATTTTTGTTTTTTTTTTTGAGACAGGGTCTCCCTGTAGCTCTAGCTGGCCTGGAACTCACTCTGTAGACCAGGCTGGTCTTGAACTCACAGAGGTCCACCTGCCTCTGCTTCCTGAGTGCTAGAATTAAAGGTGTGCACCACCACACCCAGCAAAATAAGTCATTTAAAAGGACAGAGAAAATATATTATAGAATCAAGCCATCTAGAATAGAGCCCTTGTGGTTCAGGTAGGTGAATGAGCATGGTACATTGAAAGCCCACCAGGTATGAGAGTCCTAACCTTGTAGCTTCCACATGAAAGGGCTCCCATCAGTACCTCTTCCCCTCATAGTTAGCTTCAGAGCAAGGGCACTGATACTCACCTCACAAGGACCTGAGGAAGTTAAATGTGATATACAGCGAAGGGAAATTTCTTCTCCATGCTGTTCCCCTTCTCCCTCCTTCTGTTCTCATGCCCTGGACAATAAGCCCCTATTGTGTTGCCTCAGGAAGGGAAATGATGGGACAGGCTAAAAACAACAGTTAAGTGTTGTATTATAAAAACTCTCTGAGGACTAGAAAGGATTTGGAGTACAGCCAAATTATTTGGGAAAAAAAAGTGCAAGGCAAGTGGGACCTCCCTAAAAACTAGAAACATTACCCTTTGTGGAAGGAGGAAAGACCAATGAACATTTAGTAGGCCTTTCCCTACTCTCTTCTCTTGGTTTTTAAATTTATTACATTTACTTTATTTATTGTGTGTACACACATGTACATGCTCATATGTAGAGGTATTTATGGATAAAAGGACAATTTGTAGGAGTCAGCTCTCTCCTTTCACGATGTGGAGCTTAGGGATTGAAGTCAGGTTGTCAGAACCTGGAATGTCCCAAGGTAACAGGGAGTCACCAGACAGGATGGAGACATGTGACGAGGAAGGAGGCACAGGCTTAGTAAAGGACTAGAAGAAACCCTGGGCATCTTGACTGATGCCTCCTAGAAGAAATAGCTCTAAAGAACAAGCAGATCTCCTGGCACCTTGGCACTACCTACATACACTCCCCTCTGCTCTTCCATCATTCGGCCTCTTGACATCTCCTTAAGGGTAGAAAAATACAGAATGATGAAATCATTGATGATACCCTCTGACACAGAGTAGGGGTTTGAAACCTCAACAGTCAGTTCACAGAGGAATGAAGTTATCTGTGTTACACACTTGGGCTTGTGTCCTGAGCTCTATCTACAATGAGTTTCTGGAGAAGCTACTTTGGTGGAGAAACCCGTAATCCAAGTGAAGTTCTGGCACTCGGTGACCTTGAACAACTCAAATAACTCTTGGGATTCCAGATCCTCATCTACAAAACCTGTCCAGACAACTGTTGTTCTGCTGTGAGCACTGGGAAGTTTGAGGCAACAGCTCAGCCTCCATAGCATCAAATTCAAAGCATAAGTAGAAGAAAGACACTAGATAATAATTCCAATTTGTAGAAATTTCTAGCAATCCCTGACCAGATATGTGTCAATTTTCCTTTTTCTTCCTGGCATACACAGACAAGGACACTTCTCAGTGTGCCTAGTAGTTAAGGTGGGGCCATGTGATTGGAGTCTGGCTAAGGAGTTATGACAGAGGTCATAAGGTGCTTACAGAGCCACAAATCCTGCTGTGTGGCCTTATGTATACTGTTTTCTTCCTCTGTGGCAGTGCTGGAGGCCAAATGTTGGAGATGATGACATCTTAAGATGAAAGGACCCTGAATTTCTAGGTCAGTCAGCACTTGGACAGTCAACTGGAACTGTAAAACATGAAATACATTTCTTAAATTTTATTTATTTATTTATTTATTTATTTGTATGAATGTACTGTCTGCATGCAGGTTTGTGTACCCGTGTCGTGCAATGCCGCACGAGGTCAAGAAGAGGGTGTCAGATTCCCCTGGAACTGGAGTTCTCCTGGAATTGGAGTTATAGATGGTTCTCAGCTGCCATGTGGGTGCTGGGGATCGAACCCGGGTCCTCTGCAAGAGCAGTCGGTGCTCTTAACTGCTAGGCCATCTCTCCAGCCTGAAATAAATTTTTTTAATGTATTAAGTTAACAATATTTTAGGACTTATATGTTGATGCCATGTAACTAGCCTCTTATAACTAACAGCATTAATTATAGAATTAATACTAGAACATTATTGTAATAGACAAGATCGGGTGCATTCAGGGTGGTATGGCCGTAGACACATTATTATAATAGAATATGTATATTGTATATGTTTTCATATATGCATACATGAGATCTCTTGACATATGAAAGGATGATTCAGTCAATATCTTCCCTTCTATACTATGAAGATCATAAAATTTCACTCTGTGCTGATCTTGGGCAAAGATGTTATAAGTTCAAAGCATGATGACACTGGAATCTGTGTCTTGCTTGGTGGCAGGATTTCTCTAGAAAGCTAGTTGAGATGGACAGGGCATGCCTTCATCTCAGCTGCTGAGATTCTTCCTTGCAATGACCTGTGTTTGTCCTTCCTCATCTCAAACTCTCCATGGATGCTCAGCACTCTAAGGTAGGACCTAGGGGATGCTCTGGATCTAGGCAATGAGGAAACCCTGTTCTGGAGGGAGCATTACTGTTAAAAAATTCAAAGCAGGTTTTGCCTCTTTGTTTATTGCTTCATGCATTCCCCAAACGATGCCAACACACACAGGTTTGCTGCTTTCCATCTGCTCAGACCAGCAAACTGTTGGTAGCATTGACTCCTCTCAGGGACTGAACCTCACTGCATCCTAGAGACTGCCTGACTGGGGTTTTCCCCAGAAACCATACTGTCTTTGTCCAGAGCTGGCAAGAGAGCCTGGTTATCTTGGAGGACTTTGGATTCAAATGACCTCTGCTACAAGTCTGCTCACTACTTCTCCCTGGATAAGACTTTATTCTAATGACTCTAGACTGGTTGGAAGGATCCCTAGGGAGGATCCAGCACATCATTGGTAACAAAGACTATTCTCGTTTGAACCACTTAGCTGGCTTTGATCCATGACAGAGAATCCTACCCAAGCCTACAAGGCATGCAGACTTGGTCACCAGTCACACACCTGAAGTAACACTGGGAATCTGAGCACAACTGAAGGAAATCTGAACTCTCCCTTCCTAATGAAGGTAAGGTACAGCCGTTACATCACCTTCAAGGAAACAGTACTGATCTTCAGAAAAGGAAGGCCTTCATGTGCTTTCTTCACATTGTCATCATGGCACTGAGAACTGGAGAACTGAAGAGTAAAGATAATCAAGCTGTCTTTAACCACTGCCATCTAATATAAAGGCTTTTAAAAAATCATGAAGCGTAGTGTAGTGGCACATGCCTGTGTTTTAACAGTGATCAGAAACAATGGACTGATTGTTTCCAGGTCCTTGATCTACTCAAGGAACTGCAAAGGACCCACGTTTGTTTCACAGCACACACATCAGGGGGCTCGTAACGCCTGCAACTCCAGCTCTAGCTTCTGCAGGCAACTGCACTCTCATGCACATACTACCACACAGACACACATGCATACACATAATTTAACATAAAAATAAATCTTAAAAAATAAAAGCAGCTAAGTGTGGTGGTGGATGCCTTAAATCCCAGCACATGGGAGGGAGAGGCAAAAGCAGGTGAAGCTCTGTGAGATATAAACAGGGAAGGAGAGAACCTACGCCACTAAGTTGTGACCCGACTTTCACACTTATGCTGTGATACATGTGTATCCTCATATACACATCAAACTTATGCAGCACACATACACATACTCAACCACACACACAATTAAAAACAAAGATGAGATGTGGTTATGGTGGTACATACCTTTAATTCCAGAACTTGGGAGGCAAAAGCAGGCAGATCTTTGTGATTTTGAGGCCAGCCTGGTTCACATAATGAGTTCCAGGGCAGCTGGAAACATCACACAGAGAAACAAAAACGAAAACGAAGGCATAGTACAGATCAGAAAGAAATACATTGTCAAGAATGGCAGCAGGCCACATGAGTGATGGTACTTGAGGGCCACAGTGCTTGTTTGGGGCTTCTTTTATGGGTTTAAGAGGAGGAGTTTGGTTGTAAGGGACATAGCATGGGTTTTTTTTTTAATGTGTAAAAGTTTGTTTGTATGTATGTAAATGTACCTGTGCATGCAATGCCCATGAAGTTCAGAGGAAGGCATTGGATCTCCTGGAACTAGAGTTATGGATGATTTTTTTTTTTTTTTTTTGGTCTTTTTGAGACAGGGTCTCCCTGTAGCCCCAGCTGTCCTGGAATTCACTCTGTAGACCAGGCTGGCCTTGAACTCACAAAGATCCGCCTGTCTCTGCCTCCCAAGTGCTAGGATTAAAGGCATGCGCCACCACGCCCAGCTCGTTATGGATGATTTTTAGCCACCATGTGGATGCTGGGAACTGACCTGCATCCTCTGTAAGAGCAGCCAGTGCTCTTAACAACTGAGCCATCTCTCCAGCCCTGGGTCATTGGGTTTTGATTGACAGACTTGGATTATGTAAACCCTTGATCACTGTGCATGTCCTTTCCCATGAGATTCTGATTTTAATCATATGCAAGCCCAATTATGCATAAGCATAAAATGAAAAATAGGGAATTTCACCTAAAGGTCTAGTTATAGGACACAGTTTGCCTTGTTGTGAATGTGACCAAAAACATGTTCCTTGCTTTCAGAATGCGTTCTAGGATATGTCTGAATAGAAATGCCATGTCGTCAAGAGCTTATTAGGGCAGCAATTGGTTAAAGGAAGTATATGTGCAACCTGATGCAGAAGGGGCTACCAGGTTACCAGCAGGTTGCTAAGGGCGTTGTTCAGAAGGGTGTGTAATCAGCCCAAGCCAAACGGAGTCTCAGGTTGCTAAGCTATTCCTCATGCCTGCCTGCCTGCCTCACCTGGAGTCCGAGAATTGTGGAGGTGGCGGCAGGAGGATCAAGAATTCGGGTCACCCTCGGAAGCAGAGGGAATTCAGGGCCACATTTGGATACAAAGACCTAGTCTCTAAACAAACAAGAACAAATAAGTACAAAAATAAATGTATAGAATAAAACTAATGTTCTTTAATTTTTTTCAGTTTGTTTTGATTTTTAATGGTGTGTGTGTGTGTGTGTGTGTGTGTGTGTGTGTGTATGAGTGCAGGTGCCTGAAGAAGCTAGAGGTGGCAGATTCCCCAGGTAGTTGTGAGCTGCCTGACATGGTTGCTGGGAATTGAACTTAGGTCTTCTGGAAGAGCAGTATGTCTTCTTAACTACCATGTCTCCAGCTACTTAATTTATCTTCATTAAAAAATATATAATATATTTAATATATATTTTATAATATAAATATATCTTTTATATTTATTTTTCGACTTTTTGGGGGGTATTTTTGAGACAGGGTCTCCCTTTAGTCCCAGCTGGCCTGGAGCTCACTTTGTGGACCAGGCTGGCCTTGAACTCACAGAGATTCACCTGCCTCTCCCCTCCCACCCGCCCCTCCCACCAGCACTGGGATTAAAAGCGTGCACCGGGGCTGGAGAGATGGCCTAGCAGTTAAGAGCACCGACCGCTCTTACAGAGGACACGGGTTTGATCCTCAGCACCCACATGGTGGCCGAGAGCTGTCTGAAACTCCAATTCCAGGAGAACTCCAGTTCCAGGGGAATCCGACACCTTCTTCTGACCTCCACAGCATTGCACGACACGGGTGCACAGACTTGCATGCAGACAGTGCATTCATACACATACAGAAATAAATAAAAATTAAAAGCATGCACAAACATGCCCAGCTATTTTTTGGTAATTTTACCCATGTAAACAACATATTTTTTGCCAGGTATGGTAGGGCATGCCTTTAATCCCTGCACTCAGCAGGCAGGTGGACTGCTGTGAGATGGAGGCCATCCTGGGACAGTCTACAGAGTGAGCTCCAGGCTAAAGGAAACCTGTACAAAAAACAACAAAAAAAAAAAAAATAAAACAAAACAAAAAAAAAAAAAAAAAAAAAAAATTTTTAAAAAGATATATTTCTATTGGGACTAGAGAGATGGCTTGAAGCCCCTGGTTCAATTCCCAGCACCCACATGACAGCTAACAACTGTCTATAACTCCAGTTCCAGGGGATCTGATGCTCTCTTCTGACCTCTGTGGGCACTGTATGACATGGGTGCACTTAAATATGTACAGGCAAAAATTCATACACATATTTTTTTTTAAAAAAGATTTATTTTCCTGGGTGTGGTGGTGCACACCTTTAATCCTGGCACTTGAGAGGCAGAACCAGGAGGATCTCTGTGAGTTCAAGGCCAGTCTGGTGTACAGAGCGAGCTCTAGGCCAGCTGGGACTACAGGGAAAGCCTGTCTCAAGACCAAAAAATAAATAAATAAATAAAATCAGTTGGTTACCACCATAACCTTCGTTCCACTAGTGCACTAGTGGGCACATAAACCAGTATGTTCTTACTGTGGAAGATTTTCAAAGTACAAAAAGATATATAAAATGTTTCTTTGTTGAGAGCCATAACCGCGCCGCCAGGATCGAAAGGTTATTCCTGGAACAAACTGTCAGCCCATGAAAGGAACAGCCAGAATTGACCAGAGTCCAAGTCAACAGCTCCAGAGAGAGTGGACTGTTTTACCTCTCATACCACCTGTGCCCCTTTTCTAAGCCAGGGAACAACCTGCGGAAGAGGGGGCTGAAGAATGTAAGGGCTGCAATTGGGGTGAATGGTGAAACTACAGCAATGGTCTGGAACTCAATTGATCAACTTGATTGACAAACAACTGTCACCCCCAACTTGGATGGTGGGGCTGTAGGTGTTTGGGCACAACAGCCTGCAGATAGGTTTGCATGAAGGATGCTTGTACTCATGGATTATCACTTATAGCTAAAAAAATGAAAAAAAAAAACTGAGGAGAAAGATGCAGGAACAGTTTATGGCAAGAATGCATGATCTGGGATGGGGTGGGGGTGGTGGGGGAGGAAAGGGAAATAACCTGAAACTGAATTGGAAAAAATGTATGAAATGCACAAAGCATCAATAAAAATTAATTAAAAAAAAAAAAAAGTAAAAAAAAAATGTTCTTTGTTTTACTTTTGAGATAGCACCAGCTGGCCTTGAACTTGCTATGTAGACCAGGATATCCTCAATCTCACAGAGATTTATGCTTCTACTGAGTGCTGGAATTAAAGGTATGTACTACCAATGCATAGCCCTATAGAATTTTTTTTTTCAAAGCCAATTTTTACTGAAGCTTTGTGCATTTCATACATAATTTCCAAGCAAATCTAGACCCCCTTCCTTGCCCCCTCCCCACCAGAGTTCATGCATTCTGCCAAACATGTCTTTCATCTTTTTTCCAGTCTCTTTTAAATTTTTTTTTTGATTGTAGAGTTTATTTTTGATATTGAGTTAAGTTTACTATTTCAGTCAGTTCTTTGACCCAGTCCTTCTGCTATTGTTTTGTTGTTATTCCTCCAATTTGCATCACTCCAAAATATGCACATATGCATGCCACATATATCATAGGTTTTAGCATCTTCAGTTTATGATTTTTTTCTTTATTGGGCTGAAAGATGTCATGTTTGAAGGCTCCTCCTTGGTAAGCCCAAACCAGTTCTTGTGTTCCACACTGGGGTTTTCCCTTCCCATGGTCACCAAATGAGAGCCAGTATGCAATGGTGTCCCGTCTTGATCTTCTTATACTGGTCTCTGTGATACAGCCTTGGTAGTCCAACAATGGCAATCTATACTCTGAAGAGGCTGAAACCTCAGTCCACAAGCTGGATGTCTCAGCAGTTCCCATCTGGCACTAAAGGTTTGGAGGATTCTTGGAGAGACATGAGTCTTCAGTCCATATTGGAAGGTTGAAAAGCTGTGTCTCATGTCTCATGTTCTTGAGGACAGCAAAAGCAGTGGCAGCCACAGGGTAGCTGCACTTGCCAGTTAGACAGGCAAAACAACTGTGCTTCTTTTTTTTTTTTTTTTTAAACTTTTTTGTCTTTTTACTAAGATCTCAATTTTATACCTAAAGTACAATTTCTCAGGCCTTACTAATTATTATTTTCTGGTTATACTTTCCTTTGTGATGCTTAAGGCCACACTGTAGCCCAGATTAACCAAGGTTTTTTTTTTGTTTTCTCAAAGTCGGTTGAGGATCTGGTCCTCAGGGTCACTCAGGTTTTGGACGGGGGGGGGGGGGGGCTGGCTAATTTTGGCTTTTCATTTACCAGAATTTTTTTTTTTGTCTTTTTGGGTTTTTTGAGACAAAGTCCCCCTGTAGCCCCAGCTGGCCTGGAACTCACTCGTGTAGACCAAGGCTAGCGTTGAACTCACAGAGATCCACCTGGCCTCTGCCTCCTGAGTGCCAGGATAAAAGATGTATGCCACCACAACTCCGAACAGAATTTAAAACACTACTAGCACACAAAATTGGTTAGTCAGGGGCTGGAGAGATGGGGCTCGCAGTTAAGAAGCATGAAACTGCTCTTGCAGAGGACCCGGTTTCGATTCCCACACCCACAATGGTGGCTAAGAATGTCTTTAAGCCAGGCGTGGTAGTGCATGCCTTTAATCCTAGCACTCAGAAGGCAGAGGCAGACGGATCTCTTGTGAGTTCAAGGCCAGCCTGGTCTACAGAATGAGCTCCAGGCCAGCTGGGGCAATAGGGAGACCTTGTCTCCAAAAAAAAAAAAAAAGATATGTTTAATCATGAACACATTTATTTCTGCTTTATATGTTCTCTCACTATGCGGCCCTGGCTGGCCTGGAATTCCCTGTGTAGATCATGCTGGCCTGAAACTCACAGAGATCTATCTCCCCCTTGAGTGCTGGGACTAAAGGAGTGCCACCATATGTGGCTTACTTTATATGTTCTTGATGGAGGAAACCATAGCATCAGTCCATCTTTGTATAGCTCATAATACTAGCTACGAACACTGTTTATGAATGAATATCATTCTATGATTTGAGAATTGTTGTTCTCTGCCTTTATGAACAAAGTAGAAGAGTTATTTCTATCTTACAACCAAAATAGTAGGGTGCAAAACAAACAATTAAACCTTGAAATAAAGACTCCTGATATACTGTGAAGTGAAAGCAATGTGGTCTGGAGAATGCCATCATCTTCGATATTTAGTAGCTTGGAATCTACACTGACAGCCCTTATAGCATAGTTGCTTCTCTCTATTTTTTTTTCCTTTTGGTTTTTTTTTTTTTTTTTTAAGACAGGGTCTCCCTGTAGCCACAGCTGTCCTGGAGTTCACTATGTAGACCAGGCTGGCCTTGAACTCACAGAGATCCGCCTGCCTCTGCCTCACAACCACTGAGACTACAGGCATGCGCCACCACGCCTGGGTATGGATGCTTCTTGATGTCTCTAAATGAGGGGCTAGAGAAATGACTAGGCAGTCAAGAGCACTGGCTGTTCTTGCAGAGGACCTGGGTTCAATTCCCAGCACCCACATGGTGGCTAACAATCATCCATAACTCCATTTCCAGGGGTTCCAATGCCCTCTTCTGACCTTCATAGGCATTGCATGACACATGTGCACTTACCTGCAGGCAATACACTCATACACATAAACTAAAAATAAATTATTAAAAAGCAAGCAAACAAAGAAAATAATGTTTAAAGCCTCTAAATAAATCAAAGCACACCCAAACAAGTCACATGGCATGGAGAAGTCAAAGGGAGGGAAAGTTTCATCCTCTTATATTCTGTGGTTGAGACCTGGAAATAGTTGGTCACCAGCTCTAATGACTATCTTACTCATTTCCCCTTTCCTGCCCAGTCTGGGTTTACAGTCTCTGTCATGTGACATGCAGCTTTAGCACTTGGTTCTAGAACAGTTATTGTCAAGGGACTGTTGGTCTCTGTGGTTAATTCCTTAGTAACCTGGGCGATAGGCAGGACAACAGATCCTAAAGACAGAGTCAGCTTCTCCCTCAGTGATGCCATTGAGTTATCAGTAGACTCATTTATTAGACAAGTGTAGATTGACTTCTATTAATATCAGAGACATGCTAAGTGAGATGACAAGACCTTCAGCACAAATGCATAAATCCAGGAAAGCATGAGCTGCCAATATTAACTTTTCACTATGCCACTTACAGATCTCATTTTCCCTATAAATTTATTCTGTGGGTCATTGGTATTTTCACTCCTATATTGTCTCAATATTTGCTAAAGATTGAATTTATGGGCTTAAAGTAAGAAACTTTTTTTTTTTAGACAGGGTCTCCCTATAGCCCCAGCTGGCCTGGAACTCACTCTGTAGACCAGGTTGGCCTTGAACTCACAGAGACCTGCCTGCCTCTGCCTCCCAAGTGCTAGGATTAAAGGCATGCACCACCATACCCAGCTTAAATACAGTTCTTAGCTGCCATGTGGATGCTGGGAATTGAACCCGGGTCCTCTGCAAGAGTAGTCAGCACTCTTAACCAGCTGAGCCATCTCTCCAGCCCCATAAGAAATGTTTTTAGAAAGTACTCGAGCTAATAAGTTCATGTCTTCTCAGCCTAAGACCATTTCCCACTACAACTTTTAGGGCAGCTGTGGGTTTGGAGAAGAGGACAGGACTTAAAATTGGGAATTTATGTCACACATTTTCTAGTCCTTGCAGCTGACTGCACTGCAGGAGTGCCTTTAGGCATTGCTGATGAAAGTGGCTACTTCAGAAAAATCTAGGCTGCAGCAGTCGCCATTCCCTTAAAAAAAAAATCTGTGTGTGCAGGTCTCATCCTAAACCAATTAAACAGACCCTCTGGGGTGAAACTCAGGCATCAGCATTTTGAAATGTTTGGTGGGTAAAAGCATGAGCCTAGGATCATGGTTCTCGAACTTCGCTTAGCGGGTTCGTACTCATCTCTAGAACTTGAGAGTCTGTAGATCTGGGGTGGGCCTGAGGGTTTTGCCTTTTGCACAGCTTCCCAGATAGTAATAACGCAGCTGGGAATGGGACTGGAAAAGAGGAGGGAAGGTGTGTTTTGCTTAACTTTGCATTCTCACTGGAGAACCTGACTGCATTGCAGGCTCAGAGCCACTTAAGAGAGATCCTGTAATACAGACATGTAGAGGAATGGCTGTGAGGTTTCAGTGAGGAAGTCTCGCCAAGCCCTTAGCTCAGAGATGGCCACAGAGGAAGCACTCAGTTGTGCCAACCTGAAATTGGCAGCAGTTGGCCTGTTCAGGAATTCAGGTTTAGCAGGTCTATTTGGAAACCCAGGAACAGACCAGAATCCTTGAAGAGGGTCTGACACTCCACTACTTCACATCTTTCTTTTTTAAATTTCTCTTTTTTTTTTTCAAAGCCAATTTTTATTGAAGCCTTGTGCATTTCATACAAAATTTCCAATCAAATCTCGACCCATCCCCTTCCTGCCCCCCCACCACCAACCAGAGCCATGCATTCTGCCAAACATGTTTTTCATCTTTTCTTTCAAGTCTCTATTAAAATTTTCGATGCAGAAGTTTGTTTCAAGCAAGAAGTTCACGTTTCAGTCAGTTCTTTGACCCACCCTTTAATCGTTTTTGTTTATTCCTTCCAAGTTTGCATACTCCAAAAATGCCACATATGCATGCCACATATATCATAGATTTTTAACTCTCGTTTTTTTAATTATTTTATTTTTTTTTTTTTGGTCTTTTTGAGCACGGGTCTCCCTGTAGCCCCAACTGGCCTGGACACTGGCTTATGCTAGACCAGGTGGGCCTCTTAGCACTTGGAGATCGCTGCTGTGATCAAAGGCATGTGCCACCATGCCTGGTTGCTCCCATTCTTTTAAAAGAAGTTTTGAGGAAGAGATAGAGTAGGAGAATTAGGAGGATGTGGTCAAAAGATACAAAATTTCAGGGACATGGGATGCACAAGTATTGAGGATTATGGTTAATAAAATTGCATTAGGAATTTAAAAGAATAAATAGATTTTTAGCTGTTCTGATCATTGAAAAAAGTAACTATGAGAGGACACACATGATAAGTTGCTTCATTGAAATACCATCTTAGGACCTGTATATATTCATTTTAAATTTCAAGTATACACAATAAAATAAAATGTATTTTAATCCAGGTGTAGTGCTATCCACAGAAGCTTCTGTGGGCTTCTGCTCATCAGAGACAACCAGTAATTCTGGTTTCTTGCATATGATTTTAGGGATATTTGCTACAGAAAGCAAAAAGCAATTGTAAGTATGTGTGCCCATCTTTTAAAAAGATTAACGATAGCATTCTATGGACACTCTTTTACAAGTTTTTAGTTTGTTTTTGTGGTGTCTGGGAACTGAATCCAAAGCCTTCACCAAAAGCAACTTTGGAAAGAAAAGGGTTTGTTTTGACAGTCCATCACCAAGGGAAGCCCAAGGCAGGACCATGGAGACACAGGAACCTGAGACAGAGACCATGGAGGCAGGAGAGCCATGGAAGACAGAACCTTGGAGACAGGAGCATGGAGACAGGAGCCATGGAGACAGGAGACCATGGAGACAGGAACCTGGAGACAGGAGCCATGGAGACAGGAGACCATGGAAACAGGAACCATGGAGACCATAGCCAGAGCGACTGGAGCAGGACCGGATGATGGACAGGACCAGGAGACAGGAGCCATAGAGACAGGAACCGTGGAGACCAAGAGCCATGGAGACAGGAACCTGGAGACAGGAGCTGTGGAGACAGGAGCCGTGGAGACAGGAGCCGTGGAGACAGGAACCTGGAGACAGGAACCATGGAGACAAGAACCATGGAGAAAGGAACCATGGAGACAGGAACCATGGAGACAGGAACCTGGAGATAGGAGCCATGGAGACAGGAGCCATGGAGACAGGAGCCATGGAGACAGGAGCCATGGAGATAGGAACCATGGAGACAGGAACCATGGAGACAGGAACCTGGAGACAGGAGCCATGGAGACAGGAACCATGGAGAAAAGGAGCCAGTGGAGAGACAGGAACCATGGAGACAGGACCATGGAGGAACAGGAGCCATGGGAGACAGGAGGCAGGACCATGGAGACAGGAACCATGGAGACAGGAGCCATGGAGACAGGAACCATGGAGACAGGAGCCATGGAGACAGGAGCCATGGAGACAGGAGCTAGGAGACAGGAACCATGGAGACAGGAACCTGGAGACCATGGAGACAGGACATGGAGACAGGAACCATGGAGACAGGAACCATGGAGACAGGAGCCATGGAAGGACATGGAGCCAGGAGAAGGAACTTGGAGACAGGAACCTGGAGGACAGGAAACCTGGGATAGGAGCCATGGGAGACAGGAACTGGAGAACAAGGAACCTGGAGACAGGAGCCATGGAGACAGGAACTTGGAGACAGGAACCATGGAGACAGGAGCCATGGAGACAGGAACCTGGAGACAGGAACTTGGAGACAGGAACCTGGAGACAGGAACCTGGAGACAGGAGCCATGGAGACAGGAACTTGGAGACAGGAACCTGGAGACAGGAGCCATGGAGACAGGAACTTGGAGACAGGAACCATGGAGACAGGAGCCATGGAGACAGGAACCATGGAGACAGGAACCTGGAGACAGGAACCATGGAGACAGGAACAGGACTGGAGACAGGAACTGAAGCAGAACATGGAGATAGGAACTTGGAGACAGGAACTTGGAGACAGGAACCTGGAGACAGGAGCCATGGAGACAGGAACTTGGAGACAGGAACGGTGGAGAGAGCATGGAGACAGGAACCATGGAGACAGGGAGACCATGGAGACTAGGAACCATGGAGGACAGGAGACCATGGAGACAGGAACTTGGAGACAGGAACCTGGAGACAGGACCATGGCGGCTGGAACAGCGGAACAGGAGCCATGGAGACAGAACTTGGAGACCGGAACCTGGAGACCGGAACTTGGAGACAGGAACCTGGAGACAGGAGCCATGGATGATAGGAACTCTGGAGATCAGGCAACCTGGTAACAGAGAGCCATGGATACAGGAACTCATGGAAACAGCGAGCCAGGAGACCCTTTCTACGAAAAGACCAAAAAATCGATACTAAAGCCTGTGGGGGGAATTCTCATTCAAACCCACCATAATTCCACTCCTGAGCCCCATAGGCTCATGACCATATAAAATGCAAACATGATATTTAGTTCCAACCTTAAAAGTCCCCATAGTCCTTAAGTTTCAATTCATTTCAAAAGTCCTACAGGTCCAAATCTTCTTCTGAGACACAGGCAATTCTTTTAACTGTAAGCCCTGTAAATCAAAGACAATACATACTCCCAACATACAGTGGAACTGAAAACACATTCCAATTCCAAAAGGGAGGAAAAATAGAAGCATAGTGAGGAAAAACTGGAACAAAACAAGACCAAAAAACCAGCCAGAGGAAACAAACCAAGTCCAGTAGCTCCATGTGTGACTTCTGGGCAGTTTACTTCCAAAGGCATTAGATGGCTTCAGCTCTTCACTTTGCTTGCAATATACATCTCTTTTTTCCTTAGGCTGGTACCACTCTGTATGCAGCTCTCCTTGGCAAATATTCTCTCTCACAGCTCTTGGCACTCGAATGTCTTCTTGGGGTCTCTGCTGCCAAACAGCTTCACATTCACAGCTTACACAATGCCTATCAGGGCCTCTCTATATTCAGGGACCCCCTGTCACTCTGCCTGGCCTTAGGCGGCTCTCTGAAACCAGGAGGAAAGAACTGATTGACCCCTCACTCTTGCAAAACTTCATGCCTCTAAGCATCACCATGTGGATAAACTGCTGAGTTGGCTGCAAGTTTGGGATAGAATGCCTGGCCTATTTCACCCACATTTTGCAACTTTCTCATCCCTGGACTTGTTGAGCATAAGAAAACCCTTTCCGTATTTTCCTTTCAAAAAAGTGGAAGGATTAGCTGGTGTGATCTTGCCCTCGAAGTACCGTTTCTGTTTTTACTTGTAAATCTCGAAGCCCCTCCTTAATCACCTGTCCTATTTTGTCTTCCATTGCTGTGAACCCCAAAAACACAACAAAAAAAAAAAAAAACTTGGGGAGGCAAAAGGGTTTATTCAGTTTCATCTTCCTGGGTCACAGTTTCATCACTCAGGGAGCACAAGGCAGGAACTCAGGGCAAGAACCTGGAGGCAGGAGCCTGAAGCACAGGCCATGAGGAATGCTGTCCACTGGCTTGACGTCCATGGTCATGCCCAGGCCTCTTTCGTATACCAGTACACACCCACACTGCCCAGGGTGGCACCATTTGTGGGCTGGGCCCTCCCACACTGTTCTACCCAGCAAGACAATATCCACAGATGTGGCCCAGGCCAAATCCAATGGAGCCAATTACCCCAACTGAGGCTCCCCTCACCCAGGTGTTCAAGTTGAAATCGAAAGCTATCCCAACACATGCCTTTTTCCATGTTCATTGTAAATATCTGGCCTCTTTCACTTTAGATCTTTTATGAAAGGGAGCCTCTCCTTCCACAGCCTTGGGCCCCACCTTTAATCTCATGAGTGCACTTTTCACATCCAAACTGTACAATTCTGCATATTCTTTCTGCTCCAATTTGTCCTTTTCATTGTAGATCTGGACAATATTCACCATTAAAGCCACACCACCATTTCTACATATAGGCTGTCTTGAAACATCCTCCACCAAAGACATCAGTCCATCCTTTAACTTACATCAGGCCAAGCATTTTGGGCTGTGGGGCAAACTTGTGCCAGACTCTTTACAAATATCCCAAGTTGCTGCATAAGTCTTTTATTTTCCTCTAGGAATTGACATTTTTTGCACGCCATGCTGTCTTCCAGGCTTTCTACTAGAATGGCCCCATTAAAGCTCGCTTACAGTAGTAGTAACAGCTTTTCTAGCCCACAGTTCCATTTACCTTCCACGTTTCTCCAAACACCACATATGTCGTGTTCTTCTACAGCCAACAGACCCACTCTCTGGTACCAAAAAAATTAGTATTAGTCAATTTTTCGTTTGCTCATGCATAAAACACCCTGCACCAAAGGAACTTACAAAAATGGAGAGATTTGAGTTACGATTGATGGTTCCAGGGAAATTAGAGTCCAATGTGGCAGGAGGCATGGCAGCTGGCGCGGATCAAGAAAAGCAGAGGTTCACATTTCACAGGGAGCACAGGAAGTCAAAGAGGGGGAGAACCTTTTCTGAAGAGAGAAACAGACATTGGCATGATGCATCAACAAGCCAAGGACACCAGTGATGGATTCTCAAAAGAAGTAAACCCTGCTAATACCCCATTTTGGATATCTAGCCTCCAGAGCTATGAGAACATATTTTGTTGTTCTTTTTTTTTTTAAGTATTTTATTCACTTTATTATTTTTTTTACATTTTTTATTTTATTTAATTTTTATTTATTTATTATTTATTTATTATTTGTATGAAGTATTTTCTGCTGATGTAGGTTGTGCGACCCGTGTCGTGCAATGCGCGGAGATCAGAAGAGGTGCGTCCAGATTCCCTGGAACTGGAGTTCTCTGGAATTGGAGTTACAGATGGTCTCAGCCCCATGTGGGTCTTGGGGATTGAACTCAGGTCCTCTGCAAGAGCAGTCGGCGCTCTTAACCGCTAGGCTATCTCTCCAGCCCCTGTTGTTCTTGTTTTAAGCCATCTGAGGAGTACTTTGTTACAGGAGCCCAGGAAGCTAAGGCAAAGATAAACAGCCATTTTCTTGGCTGGATTCCATAGGGGGATTGTAGTAGTTAATTTTCTGTTACTATCATAAAACAACTTGAGATGGATACTTATAAAGGGAAGAGCATTTTAGCTCATAGTTCTGGAGGCCAAAAGTCCAAACGGTCTAGTGTGGGTTCTGGCAAGGACCCTGGTTTGCATTACATCATCAAGGATGGCACCACAATGGCAGAAGTATGTGTGAGAAGAGGAAGATCACTTACCCAGAAAAGCCACTGCAGGGTGGGGCCAGGAACAATATTCGACTAAACGCCCCTTCTTAAAGGTCCACCACCTCACCATCCTTACCCTCTGGACTACACTTCCAATCCATGAATCAATGGAGATGCTGAGCACGGCTTTGGCTAGCGTCTCTGGTTTCTTCAATCCATGCAACCTGCCTAGCCAGCCCCACCTCTGGACACAGCATAGTTCACAGACTGTTCAAGTGACAGTTGTATCATTGTCTCCAACCACAATCTGCCTCTCTCTGATCCTGTGAAGCATCATAGAAATTCTTACTGGGTGGCAAAAAGGCTTATGGTTTAAAACCAAAACCTCAGCTGAGTGTGGTGTAGATATCCACACATATCTACGGTCTCAGAATACTTGGGGCTCTGAGGCAGGAAGATTGTAAGTTCATGGCCAGCCTGGACAACTTGTCTCAAAAAGTAAGGGTGGAGGGACTTGCCTAGCATGCATGATGCCCTGGCTCCCATCACCACTAAAATTGCTCTTTGAAGGACCATTAGTACCTGGTTAGTCGCCAGCCTAATGATTTTCCCATCATTCTCCATTCCCCTCTCCTCTGTAGCATCGGAAACTGATGACTCCCATCTTCCTTGCAGTTGTCTCTGCAGTGTTTCCTGCTCTCTGAGTCCTCCCCTCATGGACTACTTCTCCTCTGGCCCACTTTCTTCAGTTGCCTGAGGCACAAGCCCATGCTCTATTGCTTGACATATCCATTTTCACAACTCCAACCTATCTTTACAGGTGGAATTTTTATCGTTCATTTCCCCTCATGTGACGTTCACAACAGTTGAACTATTTCTGTTACAAGCATGCCACACCTTCCCACCACCTTTCTTAACATCTGTATCCTCATTTCCTCCAGCTCTACAGTATAAGTTCTACTTACTCTTGAAAGCTGAACACCAGTGCCACCTTCACAAAGCCACAAGTGACTCCTCTGTCCTGGCTCCCACCTCAAGTTACCCCTCCAGTCTCTGAGTTCTTTGCTTTCAAAATAGTGTGGATGTGATTTTTAAATATTTTTTTATGTGTATGAGTGTAATACCTGCATGTGTGTAAGGACACCCATGTTGTGCAATGCCCACAGAGGTCAGAAGAGGGCTTTGGCTTCTCTGAAACTGGAGTTATAAACAGTTGGTTGTTAGCTGCCATGCAGGTACTTGGAATTGAACCCAGGTCCTGCAAGAGCAGTCAGTGCTCTTAACTGCTAAAGTATCACTCCAGCCCATCTCTGAGTTCTTATAGCTCTTTAAACTTCTCTTGTGAATGCTTTTCTTTTCTGTGTTAATGTTACTTATACTAATAACAATAAATATCCTTGATTAACTGGGGTTGTTTTGTTTTATTCTGATTTGGTAGTGGTAGTTTTTTTTGGGGGGGGAGCGGAAGATAGCTGGGGATTAAACCCAGAGCCTGGAATACACCAGACAAGAGTTCTACCACTGAGCTGCACACCCACACTCTTTTGTTAAAATCCTAGTAAAATTTCTTGTGGCTTTTTCATTTGCTTTATTTTGTTTTTGAGATGGTCTTATTATGTAGCTCTGGCCTGGAACTGAATATGAAGAGGGCTGGCTTTGAATTTACAGCAATCCTGGGCTAAGATGATGAGCATGTGACACCACATACAGCTCTGTGTTTTCTTGTTTTCCCTCCTGATGATTGTCCCCATTGTGCAGGTTAGGAAACAGGGCATGGAGAGGCTATGTAACTTACTACGTGGGTTCAGATGAATAGAGGCAGTGGGCTCTGGAGCTCATGCTTATAACCAGAACTCTCCAAGATACTACTGTGGTTTCCTAGATGGGAAACTCTTGGACAGCACCCCCCGCCCCCCAATCTTCGCCTCTCCCCAAATCCCCAGTGCCATTCTTCTTGTTTCTAAGACATTCTAAAATAAGCACAGACTTGGTCAAAGTTCCCTCCTTCCCCACAATGTGAGGACATTAGTGACTATTACATGGAGGTATGGATTTTATTTTAGTCCTACTTCCTCCCCACTCTTCCTCCTTTTTTTCTTTCTGCCTGTTTTCTGTCTCTCTGTAGAAAAGACAGCTTTGTCCAAAGGGACTAGGGAATCTCTTTCTACTGCAAGAACTCCCAGGAGTTCTGGGGACAGGAGACTGCCCTGGTTGGCCTCAAGTGCTAGCCCTCCCAAGCCCTGGCCCTCTGAAGCTGGCAAATGCCCTGCAATTGTAACCTCAGTTTGCTTCAGGGGAATGGCCCTCTGGAAACAAACACAGAGGAACCAAAGCGTTGATTGCCTCCAGATGGAGTGTGTGGCCTTGGAAGCCATAGCAATAATCCTACTGTGCATGGTCCACACTTCTATTCTCTTCCAAGGACAAGAACAATCTGTGGTTAACAACTGAGGTAATTAAAAAAGTTTGGATTAAATCCTGCTGAGAGATCTTTTAAAAAATTCAGATTTTCAGGATGCTTGTACTCATAAAATATTACTTATTGTTAAAAAAATGAAAAAATAAATAAATAAAAAAGTAAAAAATAAAAATAAAAAATAAATAAATAAAACCAAAATGTGAAAAAAAAAATTCAGATTTTCCTGATGGACTTTTTTTTTTTTTTTGGTCTTTTTGAGACAGGGTCTCCCTGTAGCCCCAGCTGTCCTGGAACTCACATTGTAGACCAGGCTGGCCTTGAACTCACAAAGATCTGCCTGCCTCTACCTCCCAAGTGCTAGGATTAAAGGTGTGCACCACCATGCCCGGCCCTGATGGATTTTTACCTAATTTTGTACCCCTTTAATATGGTTTTAGATTGGGCTGGTATATATATTGCAAGTACACACAGACTGACAAAATTCTTAAATTGCTTTTGAGACATAGCCAATGATTTATATATTACTTTTTACTTTAATTTTTTTTTT
>VZQC01013287.1:2671293-2740572 GCA_009823505.1 Rhizomys pruinosus
CAAAAAAAAAAAAAAAAACAAAACAAACAAACAAAAAAAAAACCGGGAGAATAATATTTCTGTGTTGGTGAAGGTTGGTTAAACAGCAGATCCCCTGTAACTGGAGTTAGGGATTGGTGTTAGCTGCCATGTGCTGCTGGGAACTGAACTCAGGTCCTCTGCAAGAGCAGCCAGTACTCTTAACTGCTGAGCTATCGCTCCAGTTCATTCTTCTTTTTTTTTTTTTTTTTTATTTTTTGAGGCAGAGTCTCCCTTTAGTCCCAGCTGGCCTGGAGCTTGCTCTGTAGACCAGGCTGGGCTTGAACTCACAGAGATCTGCCTGCCTCTGCCTCCCCAGTGCTGGGATTAAAGGCATGTGCCACCACGCCCGGCTCCAGTTCATTCTTAAATATGTTATTTCATATTTCATAATCATTTGCCACTTATTCCCACAGAGAAGCTAGAGTTCTTGAGGAGCCAGAAGGAAAGCTTGGTCCATGAAGATACAATGCACTGGTATTTACAATAGGTCACACTCTAGACGTCTGCTAAGTGCTCAGCACTTTGGAGAGAAGGGAAAGCAGGGCTCCTGACTTTAAGCAACATCTTATCTAGTTGAGAAGAGACATGCCTACCAAGAATTGTCTACCAATACAACAAAATAAGAAAAACCTGGCATTAAAACATATGTTAGGTTAGAGAGATGGCTCAGCAGTTAAGAGCACTGACTGCTCTTGCAGAGGACCCGGGTTCAATTTCCAGCACCCACATAGCAGCTAACAACCATTTGTAACTCCAGTTCCAGGGAATCCAATGCCCTGTTCTGACATCCATGGGCACTGCACCACATGGGTGCACTTATACACATGCAGGTGATACACTCATACACATAAAATGAAAATAATAAATAAAATATTTAAATATATATGTTAATTGCACACATATGGATGTCTTTTTATACTCTATTATATGAAAAACATACTTTTTAAAATTCACAGCCAGTAATGAGACTGCTTTGTTAACCACTTGTCCTAGGCATACTAACCACAGTGCTTCACACTTAGTAGGCATCTGATAAATAATATAACTGAGAGGGCAAGTACTGTGGTGAGATTCATGTGGCTTATAGAGTATTTTAAATGAAAACTATCAAAACTGATCAGAAAATACAGTTAACACAGGAAGTCCTATGGAGGAGGTAGGACTTGAGTCTGGTTCTGGAAAGTTCCTTCAGGGATTTGTCCCCTAATCCAGATTGAAGCCATCTGTGCAGGGAAAACTTCTGGCAGCCTGGGATTTGGTTTAACTTGAAATTTTTGTGGTTTGCTATGCCAGCCCACGCTTTTTCCTCAGGCAAGAACTGGGTTTCTGCTCAAAACCCAAAAGCAAAGAGAAGACAGGAGGGGTGGGTAGTTGGAAGGCTATAAGCATTAACTTGACTCCTGGAAGTCTTATGGGTGAGACTAATTCAAGCATACAAGCAGCCTAGAAAGATTTTTCCTTCTTTTTTGCCCTCCAGTCCAATGATACGCTCTAATATAGTCCTGTAATCTTTAGCAATATGTACCAGAAGTCTTAAAATGGTCATAGCTTTTGACCTGGTACTTTTCTTTCTAAGAAAGTATGATAAGGAGATAACCAGAAATGAGGAGCAAGACTTTCTGGAACAACAAATCTAGACTCAATATGAAAACAATTATGTTTTTAAAAGATTTATTTTTATTGGTGTGTGTGCGTATGTGTGTGTGCCACCTGTGTATAAGTGCCCTCAAAGACCAGAGTGTGTCAGATCCCCCTGGAGCTAGAGTTGCAGGTGGTTAAGAGTTTCCTGAAGTGGGTGCTAGGATCCCACCTCTGATCCTCTAGAAGAGCAACATGCGCTCTTAACCACTGAGCCATCTCTCCAGCCCCCAAACAGTTCATTTTAATCAAACAAATCTTCTATAGATATAAGGCAATTTTATTTATTATCTAAGAACATAATCTGTTCTCTGAGGGCTGGTATAGCTCCACGATTGAGTCCTTGCCCAGCATGTAACAGGCACAGACTATGGGGTCAATCCTCAGAACTGCACAAAAATAAAACATCTATGAAATGTATTGGGTGGGTATCCTGACTAACATCCACTCTAGGTATTTCCTGCTTTCATTATTTTTGACTAGGTTTTGATCAACATATTTTACAAATCTGTAGAGAAATGGTTAATATGTGGAAAACTGATAATCATACAAATGTTTCCTGAACACATGTATGCAAATGATTCCTGTTCATATATATGCAAATGATTTTTATCTGCTAAGAAATATAAATCTCAGGGGCTGGAGAGATGGCCTAGCGGTTAAGAGCGCCGACCGCTCTTATAGAGGGCCCGGGTTCGATCCCCAGCACCCACATGGCTGCCGAGAACCGTCTGAAACTCCAATTCCAGGGGAATCCGACACCCTCTTGGGACCTCCGCGGCATTGCATGACATGGGTGCACAAACTTGCATGCAGACAGTACATTGATACACATACAGAAAAATAAATGCCAGGGGTGGTGGCACACACCTTTAATCCTAGCACTTGGGAGGCAGAGGCACGCGGATCTCTGTGAGTTCAAGGCCAGCCTGGTCTACAGAGTGAGTTCCAGGACAGCCAGAGCTACAGGGAGACCCTGTCTCAAAAAAAATAAATAAATAAAATATAAATCTCAGCTAGGGACATGACTCAGTAGGTAAAGTCCCTGGGGGCAAGTATGAGGACCAAGTTCAATTCCAACACCCATGTAAAAGACAGGTGTGGTGCTTGCACTGGGGGTCTGGGGTTGGAGACAGGCAGGTCAGTGGAGCTCCCAGCTAGTCTAGCCAAATAATGAGTTCCAGGTTCAATGAGAGAGCTTGTCTTGAAAAATATGGTGGAAAGCAACAGAGGAAGATAGCTGATGTCTATCTACCTCCAGCCTCTATGCACAGTCCTGCACACACACACATACACACACATACACACACACATACACACATACCTGCAAACACATCAAACACACATTGAGATAAATAATTTATATATAATTGAATAGAATGGAAACCCAGGACTTTGTGCATGCTAGGCAAGCAAGCACTGTACCACTGAGCCATACCCCAAACCCAATGTGATTTGCTACTATATATAATTATAATTTTGCCCTATTTTGAAACTAATTCTCTAAAACTATATATTTCCAACTAAGAAATAGTTATTTTCTACATGCTTTGCTAGTTGTAGTAAACTTGTTAAGCATAACACAAAGTATATATTTAAAGCCTAATGAATTTTCATAAAATCACCAAACTCATGCTGCTCGGTGTTTCACAGCTGCTTCCGTGCTGCCTTTCTGCTTGCTGCTCCACCATCCCACAGTCAAATGCCATCCCGAGGTTCACTGTCATAGATACATTTTGTCTGATTTTGAACGTCGTGTAAATGGAGTCATGTGGTGTGTTTTCATGTATGTCTGGCTTCCTGTGCTTATGTCCTGTGTGTGAGACTCATCCACGCTGTGGCATAGTTTAGTTTCCTCGTTCACCCTGCTGTGCAGTGTTCTATTGTGTGACAAGGTCACAGAACTTACCTATTCTACTGTGGATGAACACTCAGATTATTTTTGGCTTGGGCTATTACGAATTAATGCACATTATTATTATTGTTATTATTTTTTATGTGTATGAGTGTACTGTCTGTGTGTAGGTTGGTGCACCTGCATCGTGCAATGCTGCGGAGGTCAGAAGAGGGCATCGGATTCCCCAGGAACTGGAGTTAAAGATGGTTCTTAGCTGCCATGTGGGTACTGGGAATCGAACCTGGGTCCTCTGCAAGAGCAGTCAGTGGTCTTAATCACTGAGCCATCTCTCCATCCCCATTAATGTACATTTTTAATACATTTTTTGTGTGAAAATACAAACATATTTCTGCTGACCATAGTCTATATTCATTTAACATATGAAAATAAACCTAAAATAAAAATTCAGTTTCCCCTTTCTCTCTGCATATCATTCCGGCTATACAAAATTCTTTTGCTTAATAATCTTTTTTTTTAAATTTTTTTATTAATTTTATTTATTTATGTATGTGTATGAATGTACTGTCTGCATGCAAGTCTGTGCACCCGTGTCGTGCAACGCCGCGGAGGTCAGAAGAGGGTCTCGGATTCCCCTGGAACTGGAGTTCTCCTGGAATTGGAGCTTCAGACGGTTCTCAGCCACCATGTGGGTGCTGGGGACATGGCCAGCCTGCTCTACATAGAGAGTTCCAGGATGGCTGGGGACTACAGCGGTGACACTGTGTATTGAAAAGACCCCCCAAAAATATGAATACAAAAGAAATTATTTTTCATTCTTTTTTTTTTTTTTTTTTTTTGGCTTTTCGAGACAGGGTCTCCCTGTAGCCCCAGCTGTCCTGGAACTCACTCTGTAGACGAGGCTGGCCTTGAACTCACAAAGATCCGCCTGCCTCTGCCTCCCAAGTGCTAGGATTAAAGGCGTGCGCCACCACGCCTGGCATTTTCATTCATTTTTTATTGCAAATTTCTATGATCTGATAATGAGATCAACAGCTAGTTGAGAAGTTTCCACTGGTGCCTAAGGGAGTAAGGAAATCTAGGATGAGAAATTGGGGAGTGGTTTTGGCTCTGGAAGAAGACTTGGGGTAGGGTGGGAATGAGAGTAGGTAGAAGGTGGGAGGTTACTGATTCCCATTCACTCAAGGTCTTGACTGCTTCTCTTTGAAAATAATTCCTGCAGTGAGTTAACATGATTGATTTGAGATAGTTTACACTTTGCAAAGTGCTTTCATAGCTATTACATCATTTAATCTAGCTCTCACAAGAAGGCTGGTATTTTCCTAACTGTTCTTACTTTTGATGTTTTACTCAAGACTGGACATCACAATTAGACTGGTGGATTAGCGCTTCAATGTGCAGTGGACAGAATGTCCCAGGGAAGTTGTGCTGAGTTTGGAGGTGTGATGTGCAGGAAGGAGGATATGCTGAAGCTTAGCAAGGCTGAGATCACAGAGATGATGATAAAGAAGCCAGGGTTGGGTGTTGGCGGGCATGTAGGTGCATCTGAGAGACACTTGTTCTCACGGAGGATTTTCAGAACTCAGATCTGGATTTGTGCTGTTTGAGACCGTCTGAATTTGGCTTATCAGGGTTTGCCACAAAGCACTCTTAGCAATCCCACTGCAGATGTCAGGGGATGTGGCTGAGCTTCTGTGGATGGCCAAGCAGAATGGGATTCACCTCACAACTCCTGACAGGTACTCTCTTCTGTACTTTGCTTCGGTGCCCTGAGAACGGATTAAGGCTTATCCATGCCAGCTCTGCCAATGGGCTCATTCCAACTGGGCAAGCTTATTGTTGTTGACAGCTTCCAAGTGTATGTTTTCTTAGAGATGGATTCCATGCAAGAAAAATGCCATCCATGTTGCCAAGAATAAGAAAACAATTTGCAAAATGCTAACGTAGAACTTGAAGATGTTTCTAGGCTTCTCACTATGAACTGTTTGACCTTTTACACTGAAAAGGACCAAGAGCTACACTATAAATGGCCATGTTTTATCCTTGTTTCTTTATTTGTTTAAAAATTATTTTTGCTTTTAGAATTGTGTGCGTGTTGTTGGGGCTCAAACCCAGGGCTTTGCACATAGTTGTCAGGCACTCTGCCTCTGTGCACCATCCCTGGCCCTTCTTCTTAGTAAATGATTTTAATCTTATATGTTAGGACCCTAACACCGTATACCCAGGGTGAGCTTCTCATTTAATTTGTGGAATAATAGGATTATCATTTCTAATCTATAAAATTGAAAGTATATGAGATTAAGGATATTAAAACAGGGTCCCTTGCTTTTGACTATATATCTATCCAAGTATTTGTCTTCCTTGAGAAACATACGATCTTGTCCTTGCACTTTCTGCTGCTTTGGAACACAACCTGATTCGGCTACCCAGTTGGACAGTTTTCCCATTTCTTTTTTTTTTTTTTTTTTTCTTTTCCAGACAGGGTCTCCCTGTAGCCCCAGCTGTCCTGGAACTCACTCTGTAGACCAGGCTGGCTTTGAACTCACAAAGATCCGCCTGCCTCTGCCTCCTAAGTGCTAGGATTAAAGGCGTGCGCCACCACGCCCGGCCCCATTTCTTATCTTAAAAAAATATCCCAAGGAGTTAGTGACCTTACAGGTCTCTGAGATGAATGAATGCCTGATTGTCCCACACAGGCTGTCAAAGATATTTTTTGGGGGCAGCCTGCAAAACTTTGGTTGCTTGATTTTTCAGATAAAAGCATAGTTTAATCATTGGCATATGAATTTCTCTTCTATACTATTTGAAGTTTCTTGAGTGACTTTTGAAGTTATACAGTAAAGTGGTTACCTGTTCAACATTTCTGCTACAAATGGTATTTTCTTTTGGTTTATTTTTAGTTTATGTGTATGTGTGTATCGAGTGCATGTATACATGGGGGACCCGTGTTGTTCAGTGCCCACAGAGGACAGAAGAAGGCATTCTATTCCTTGGAACTGGAGTTATGGACAGTTTCTAGCTGCCATGTGGGTGCTGGGATTTGAACCCACGTCTTCTGCAAGAACAGCCAGTGCTCTTAACCATCTCTCAAGCCCCACAAATGGTATTTTCTAAGTATGTTTCATACTCTGAAAAAAAAAGTGATGGATATAATTGAAGTTTCACACAGTCTGATGAAATGCATTACTCAAGGAAAGAGAAAAACCAATGAGAGACTCTACAAATACTATTTGACACAGATTGAGATTGAGTTTGGTATCTGGGTGGAAAATGTGCATAAAATTGAGATGACATGATGTCTCATCATGAAAAAGTGTTCTGTGTAGTAGTGGTAGGAAGTGAGATGGTTAGAAGAGAGTTTAGGAAATCTTGTTATCTTTGGAAAAGAATCAACAGGTGATCATCAGCCAGGTGCAGGCGGAAGGAGCACTGTTAGCTACTGTTTCATTGTCTTTTGCTTGTCTCCCTCTCTTCCTCTTTCTTCCTTTCTCTCCTTTTATTTTACTTTTTAAATTTAATATTTGACAATTTCATACATATTTCTTTCGATTGACAAACTCTTTTTTTTTGATATTTTTGAGATGGGGTCTCCTTTTAGTCCCAGCTGGCCTGGAGCTTGCTCTGTAGACCAGGCTGGCCTTGAATTCACAGAGATCCACCTGCCTCTGCCTCCTGAGTGCTAGGATTAAAGGCGTGCACCACCACGCCAGGTTGACAAATTTATTTATTTATTTATTTATTTATTTATTTAGGTATTTTTGAGACAGGGTCTCCATTTAGTCCCACCTGACCTGGAGCTCACTATGTAGACCAGGCTGGCCTTGAACTCACAGAGATCCTCTTGCCTCTGCCTCCCAGAGTGCTGGGATTAAAGGCGTATACCACCACGCCCGGAGACAAACTCTTTTTTTAATCTTTGTTTTTTGTGTATGAGAGTGCATGTCTGTGTGTATGGCTCATGTCTGAGAGTGCACTTGTGTTGTGCAGAGCCTGTAGAGAACAGAAAAGAAGGTATCCAGTTCCCCTGGAACTGGAGTTACCAATGGTTGTTACCTGCCATGTGGGTGCTAGAATTCAAACCCTGGTTTTCTGTAAGACTAGTCAGTGCTCTTAACTGCTCAGCCATCTCTCCAGCCACTCGTAATATAGTTTGAGCCTGCCTAAACAGAAATGCTCCAAAATCCAAATTTAACATTTTTTTGATTAGGGAGATTAGTAAAGTATTTGCAAATATTCCAAAATCTGAAAAATTTTGAAATCTGGTATATACTTCTGGGCCCTAAGCAATTGGATAAGGTCTACTCAAATTGCATATAGTTTTCTAATTACAAAAGGAACACTTCTTACTCTCTAAATAGTAAATCTGATGAAAGAGATGATTGTTGAGTGATGTGGGAGTGTCTAGCCCACAGTGGGCGATGCCACTCCTGGGCAGGTTGTCCTGATTTGTATAAGAAAGCAGGCTGAGCACAGGCCAGGGAAGCAAGTCAGTAAGCAGGCTTTTCTCCCCCTCAGCCCCCCAATCACCAACCCTGCCCTCAGCCCGCTCTGTGTTTCAGGTTCCTGCCCTGGCTTCCCTCCATGACGAGCTGTAAACTGGAAGGTGAGAGAAACCCTTTCCTCCGTAAGTTGCTTTTGGCCAGTGTTTTATCACAGCAATAGAAAGTGACACAGGTGTCTAACACAATGCCTGACATTTTTGTTTCTTTTTTTTTCTTCTTCTTCCTTCCCCCTCACACCAGAATCTTTCTACACAGGCCAAATTGGCCTGGAACATACTGTATAGCACAGGCTAGCCCCAAACTCTAGCTCTTCCTTCCTCAGCCTCCAGAGTGATGGTATTACAAGTATATACACACACCATGCTTAGTTTCAGCAACTTTTCACAAAAATTCTTATTACTCAAAAAGTTCAAATACAGTATTCTGTACTTATCTGTGAGTTCACTTTCTGAGTTTTCAGTTACCTATTGGTGTACAGAAGTCCAAAAGTATTAAATGGAAAAGTCTGGAAAGAAATAATGCATAAATAGTAAATAATTCTCTTTTTTTATTTTTTTATTATTATTTATTTCTGTATGTGTATGAATGTACTGTCTGCATGCAAGTCTGTGCACCCGTGCCGTGTAATGCCGCGGAGGTCAGAAGAGGGTGGCGGATTCCCCTGGAACTGGAGTTCTCCTGGAATTGGAGTTTCTGACGGTTCTCAGCCGCCATGTGGGTTCTGGGGATTGAACCCGGGTCCTCTGTAAGAGCGGTCGGCGCTCTTAACCGCTAGGCCACCTCTCCAGCCCCAGCCCACGACTTTAATCCTAGCTCTCAGGAGGCAGAGGCAGGCGGATCTTTGTGAGTTCAAGGCCAGCCTGGTCTACAGAGTGAGTTCCAGGACAGCAGGGGCTACAGGGAGACCTGTCTCAAAAGACAAAAACAAACAAACAAACAAACAAACAAACAAACACCATGAAGAAAACTCCCTTTCCAATCACCCTCTGTCTCCCCAGTATTCTTCCTACTTTCAGAAATGGAGACAAAAGCCAGAGAGAGGGAGGAGCGGAGCTGGAGGGTCACTTTCTGAACTTTTACATAAACTGTACTCTTTGTGGCTTTGTGTATGTGTGAGCTTTAGATCATTTTAGAGGGGATGGAAAACAAGTGGAAATTAAAAGCATGAATTCAGTCTATTGTATCCCCTTAATAGTTGCATTAGGATTTTTTGTTTGTTTGTTTTTTGTCTCTTTGAGACATGGTTTCCCTGTAGCCCCAGCTGTCCCAGAACTCATTCTATAGACCAGGCTGGCCTTGAACTCAGAAAGATCCGCCTGCCTCTGCCTCCCAAGTGCTAGGATTAAAGGCTTGCACCACCATGCCCAGCTTTTATTTTATTTTTTATTTTTATTTTTTGGAATTTTTTATTTGTTTTATTTTTGGTTTTTAGACAAGGTCTGCAATCCAGGGTCTGGCTGGCCAGGAGCTCTCTATGTATTCAGCCCAGACAGACCTTGAGCTCATGATCCTTCTGTCTCAGGCTCTTGAGTGCCTAGGTTACAGATATGCACCATCATGCCTTGTTCTTTAGGAGCTTTTAGGAATATACACATATATTCATTCACACATTTATTTACTTTACCAAAATAATCATTTGAGTACATATTGGTTGGTCACCTATGTTTGTCTTTAAGACATATGAGACATCTTATCACAGTAATAAATATTTGAAATACTACTTTAAATATAAAAAGTATTCCATTATTTGTTGAACTGTTACTGGTGGACACAGTTGCTTCGACTGTTTCTGTATCACGAAAAGAGCTTTGAGGGTCTTCTAGTCACCCAGTCTTTGCAATCAGGCCTCCTAAGGATAGAAAGATAAAACTGAAGCAGTAGATGCATTTCTCCCCACCCCCTCATGCCAGTATGGAGCCCAGGCCTGACACATGCTGGGTGAGCCCCCTTGCCACAGAGCTACATCCCACCCCAATGTGCATTGTTAAGGGTTTTAAGTATTCTGGGCTCATGAATAAATTATGGTTATTACTGGGGTGTGGTACAGTATTTCAACATATGTACACTCAATGCAGTAATCACATCCATCCTCCTTTTATTCAGTCCACCTCCACCCTTCCCAACCTCTAGCAAACACTGCTCTATCTCAACTTTCTTCATGGCCACCTATAACAGAGCATATGTGGTACTTGTCTTTCTATATCTGGATTATTTTACGTACATCACATCTCCTAGTTCTGTTCATTTTGTTGCAAATGGCAGGATTTTATTCTTCTTTAAGGCAAAATAATATTCCATGGTACCCATATGCCACATTTTCCTTATCCCTTCAACCGTGGATAGGCACCTGGACTGATCCTGTATCTTAGCTGTTGTGAACAGTGTCTCAATAAACAGGGATGTGTTTTTATATTTTAACAGTGCAATCTGAAAGCTAACAATGAATCTAGCTTCTTTTCTTGGCTGAGCCATTATAAACTGCTTTTGTGTCAAGATCTGCTTCTTTTTCCAAAGTGGGAGTTGAAGGCATCAGGCTTGTGGGGGTGGAAGCTTAATCCTCCTTCCAGAGACTAGGGTGAGTCATTCTGCTTCCCGCTTTTCTCCACCCTTCCTGACTCCACACACACATCCCTGTCTTTTTCTTTTTTCTTTCTTTTTTTTCTATTTTTTTTCTTTTTTAGAAGGAGAATACAGCTTGAAGGTGGTATTGAAGTTCAGTTGGAAAGAGACGACTCTTCTAGCTCATTATTTCTGGATTAAAATTCACCTGTCTCTTAAGACAAAGCCATGTTAAGTCTTTATTTTACAAGCTAATTTGAGATCACAGAAGAATAACCTCCAGAGGAAAGGCTGGGGCTGTAGCTGAATGACAAACCTACACTCAACATGTATAAGGCTCTGGCTCAGATCCCCACGTGGAAAAAAAAGGTGCTGGGGGGTGGAAGCCGGGTCCTCACACATGCTGAGCACACACCTGCCACAGAACTACATGGCCAGCCCATGGTGGCTGCTTTTGAAAAGTTCCAAAATGACCTTGGGTGAACAGCTATTCAGGCAGTAAGATTCACATGGATTCTCCAGCCCCTGAGTAGATTCTCCTGTGAACAGCAGACAGCTTTCACAAACCTGGTAGCACCCAGAACCTGAGCATGGGACTCCTACCCCACCCTGCCCTCCTCTTAGTGTTTGTCTTCTTATGACAGCTGTTTACTCTAATACCACCATTTAAAAACTTCGTGCGGTTGTTATGGCTGGTCAGTATATTTTCTAGGTTAAAAAGGTAGAAAACTTTAAAAACAACATTTCAAAATCTGCAGTGTTATATAATGCCCTTTCATAACTTATATCATGTGTTCTTACAGCCTCTTAAATAGGCAATGTGACCCCATTTACAGATAGCAGAGCTGTAGTGGATGGAGGTTTAAAACACATTGAGGACAAAATCTATCTGTGATTTGTTTTTATTTCAGAGCCCTCCTCTCCCCTGAAGTGCTGCATCCGGAACTGACTGCTTTGAACTGGAAGAAGCAACTAAATGACTGGCTACTCTCAAGTTAGGGATTTTAAGCTTTCCATGAGGACTGTGAACAGTGTTCCCAGGCAGACCTGCTGTGGAGAACATGTTCTGGTTTTCCCTTCTCTGAGGATGCACTCAGTCCCTGAAGTCTCACATGAAACGTTTCAGTAACATTAGCTCCCCTTTAGGCTGTCCTATCTTCAGCCAATCAGAAATTCAGTTTTTGGAGAGTCCCCACTATCAGGTCTCTAGTAATCCCCAGCTTCGTCTGCCTGACAGCAGCTACATTTGTTCAAGGCTAGAATAGGTTTCAGGAAAGGAATACCTACTTTGGTCTGGAAGAGCACAGAGTAGAGAGAATAGCAGAATTCTGCTCCATTCCTTTATTATTTTTAAGAAGTTTCACTGCCCCGACTCACAGTGGTTGTTAAACAAGCGTGCAGAGTATCCTGTGGCACTTATCAAGAGCAGTGTCTGACTGCGTTTTAAAATTGCTGTTTGGAAGACATGGACAGATTTTTCTATAAAAATCTTTATTATATTCAGTGGTGAAGTGCCAAATTATTAAAACTACATTTTCTCTGAAATGGCATCTTCCAAATTCCCCAAGTCTCCATCTTCAGAGAATCATTGTATATATTAGATGACAGGGAAATTGAGGCTTAAGATCTGCTGGGCTGGTGGTGATGGACATGGGTCCTAAATGGGCACAAGAGGAAACTTATGCTGTTTCTTGATTAAGAAGTGAGGTCCAGAGCTATTGAGATGGCTCAGTGGGTAAGAAGAATGACTGCTCTTGCAGAGGACCCAGGTTTGAGTCCCAGCACCTACAGCCATCCATAACTCCAGTTCCAGGGGATCTGACGCACTCTTCTGACCTCTGTGGCCATTGTACAACACAGCTGCACCTACCTACAAGCAAGCAATACACTTGTACACATACAAGAAAAATAATAAAATATTTTTAAAAAAGAAGTTGGGGCTGGAGAGATAACCTAACGGTTAAGAGCACCGACTGCTCTTGCAGAGGACCCAGGTTCGAGCCCCAGCACCCACATGGCGGCTAAGAACCGTCTGTAACTCCAATTCCAGGAGAACTCCAGTTCCAGGGGAATCCGAGTCCCTCTTCTGACCTCCACGGCATTACACGACATGGGTGCACAAATCTACATGCAGACAGTACATTCATACACATACAAAAATAAATTAAAAATTAAAAAAAAAAGTCAAGTCCATCAAAAACAAACATAGCTTTTCATATGCCTGTGTCGCAAGGATCAAATCAATGGGTTAGGCCTCCTGGTGCTTACCACAGGCTGTGTTTCTACACTGACTATATAGAAAGACGAGGCAGAGCAAACCCACCCCATGTACACCTCAGCCTAGGCCACTGTGCCTGGTCTGTATTGTGAATGGGGAGACACGGATTAAAAAAAAAATCAGTGGGTTAGTGACTAAAGGATTTCATTTCTTCCTAATTTATTTAAATTCCATTAGGCTAAGATTGCTGACAAAATTTGCACTTTACCTTTGCTCTCTGTCTGGATCAGTCACCAGAACTGCTGTTGGGCACAAAGTGCCAGGAAATACCTGCTTCATGAAATGAATAAGGATATTTACAAAGATGACTAGCAGGCCTTGGTGCAATGGGGTTTTTGCAAAGATAAATTCTTTGAGATGATAATAATTGGTCTAAGATTTCAGAGGCAGAGCAAGGGTGTACCAATGGATTATTAATGAACATTCACACAGGAGTCAGGAGAGTTAATCCACAGCAAAAGCTTTACCACCAATGAGACACAAAGCCTTTGGGTGTGTTACCTAACCTCCAGGGCCTCCTCTATAAAATATGGATAATAAGAGCAATCATATGTAATATAGGGTTATTATGTGGCTTAAATAAGACAATGCATGTAGAGTAATTAGTTTTGGCAAACAGAATTGTCAAGATCGTAGAAGCTAAGCAAATGGTCAGATCTCTGGGATAATCCAGAAATTATAGAAGTGGCCACCCACAAAGGCATCCCAAATTCACAGTGTATCACAGTATATATCAGTCTTGGGCATATCTTTGTAAATTAATTAAGGACCAACTAAAATACCTACCCTCTTCTAGAAGCCCTGGTACTGTGTGAGGTCCTGCCACTGTGTGGGATGACTTAGAAACATGCCCTGAAATGACTTTGAGGAGCCCAGAGAAATGGAGTTAAGTTGAAATGTCATATTTATTTATTTACTTATTCCTACTTCAGCTGTTGTTATTAGGGAATCAAAGGATATAGCTAAAGGACCGCAGGAATTCAGGTGCAGGAGGTCAAGAAGCTTCTTATTCTGGCTATGCTTCAAGATCTTAGTAGCCACTTCACGGTTTCTGAGGACCTTGAGGTGGGGGGATCTGTAGGGAAGCTAGGGAACATGTCTTATAATCTTCTATGTTCTATGTTCTATGAAATTCAGAAAACACCAATTATTCTACAAGATAGTTGGGACTGCAGTTGGGAAAAGCAGGGTCATCAACCTATCTAGTAGAACCAACCTTTCCTGCAGCTTTGTGCTTCCTTTGATTAAGCTATAAGACCTTCTCTTCTTTTCATGGTACTGAATGTCAAATGTCAGACCTGTACATATAACGAAGCTCTCTACTACTGAGCTACAACCTTCAGGCCCAAAGCTACCCTTCTATGAAAGTATTCTACCATTTACATGTTCCCATCAAATGTTACCCTGGTCTTCTTTCAGTTTACTTGAAAGGAGGTCAATTCTTGCTGGGACTTCTGGCAGAGAACAGTGCACTTAGTAATACTGATCATATTCCAAGAAGCAGGATAAGAAAGGAGAGGCCAGGGCTGGAGAGATGGCCTAGTGGTTAAGAGACCTGACTGCTCTTGCAGAGGACCCGGGTTCGATCCCCAGCACCCACATGGTGGCTGAGAACTGTCTTTAACTCCAGTTCCAAGGGAATCTGATGCCCTCTTCTGACCTCCACAGCACTGGATGACACGGTGCACAAAACCTGCATGCAGACAGTATACACATAAAAATAAATAAATAAAATAAAAAAAAAAAAGAAAGAAAGGAGAGGCCTAGCAGCTGGTGAGGAGTGGACTGTAGGGAAGTGCCTCACAAACCCTACTTATCTGAAAAGGAGCTTAGTGGGTGGCAAGTTTGCCTGGTATTTTTCTGTGGTTTCTTTCTGCAGTACTTGGGATAGAATCTACTGCCTCTGTATGCTGAGAAAACACTCTACCACTGAGCTATGACCCTAGCCCATGACTAGACAGTATAAAATCTTACCTGTACTAACTATGCCTGATAAGGTTTTCAGGAATTGGAAAGCTCAGAAGTGTGTTTTCTACTTCCCACTGTATATAAAAGTCAATATCCGATGAAGGTAGATCTAAATGTGAACAATGCAGCAATAAAGGTTTCAGAAAAAAACAAAACAAAACAAAACAAAAAACAAAAAAAAGGAGAATGACTTTATATGTCACTGGAATTGGCAAAGGTTTCTTAACCTGAACATATGTAAAATAAAGGAGTCAAGGAACGACAAGAAAAAGATGAACCGGTAGAAAATTGGGCAAAAACTTGAATAGGCATTGTGTGGAAGAGGGTAGCCAATGATCAATAAGCATATGAAAAATTGCCTATCTTACTAAGGAGCAGAAAAATAGGAACCAAACCATAATGTGATTTAAACCATATTTATTTATTTATTTATCTACATATATATTTATATGTTGTGTGTATGTGTGTGTGTGTGTGTGTGTGTGTGTGTGTGCATGGCGGTCAGAGGACATTTTTGGAAGCCAGTTCTTTCCTTCCAACATGTGGGATCTAGAGATTGAACTTAGGTTATTGGGCTTGATAGCAAGTGCCTTTACCCACTGAGTCGTCCTACTGGCACTACGATGTGATTTTAATATACTGTATTATTCTTTCAAAAGCATGGTTAAAATTGCCAGCTGTGGTGGTAAATACTTATAGTGCCAGCAGGACCCTATTAAAAAAATATACAAACTACTGCCTTGAAAGAAAAGACATAAGGTAAAGGACAAAACACGACAAGTTTTGATGAAGATGTGGAGTATTCAAAAATAAGTGGAGGGGCTGGAGAGATGGCCTAGCAGTTAAGAGTGCTGACTGCTCTTGCAGAGGACCCAGGTTCGACCCCCAGCACCAACATGGCAGCTGAGAGCTGTCTTTATTTTATTTTATTTTTTTCACATAAATTTATTTTTATTTTTTTAACAAATCTAGACCTGTGTTCCCACCCATTCCCCCACCCCACCAGAGCTCATGCATTCTGCCAAACATGCTTTTCATTTCTTTCTCAGTCTTTCTCAATATTCTCCATGAGGAAGTCGACTGTTTTGAGCAGAAGTTCACTGTTTCAGTCAGTGAGAGCTGTCTTTAACTCCAGTTCCAGGGGAATCCAACTCCCTCTTCTGACCTCCGTGGCATTGCAAGACACGGGTGCACAGACCTGCATGCAGACAGTACATTCACACACATAAAGAATAAATAAAATTAAAAAATTAAAAAAAAAATAAGTGGAGTATTTCCTTAATTTTTTGAGATAGGATTTCACTGTGTAACTCTGGCTGGCCTGGAAAGCACTGCTTACATCGGCTGGCCTCCAACTCACAGAGATTTGATTGTTTCTGTGTCACTGCAATCTTGCTTCTCATGATTTTGATTTTGTTTTGTTTATGGTTTGCTTATTTTTTGAGGCAGGTTCTCTTGCAACTGAGGATGACTTCAAATTTGCTATGTAGCTGAGTCTGGCTTTGAACTCCCGATCCTCCTGCCTCCACCGCCCAAGTGCTGACATTAGAGATGTGTGCCATGACACCCAGGCTTTCCACAGTTTTAGTTTCTTATGATCAACTACAATTCAGTTTTATTTGTTTTATTCGAGACAGGTTCTCACTATGTATCCCAGACTGGCCCAAAATTCAATATGTAGGCCAGGCTGGCCTCAAACTCACAGAGATCCATCTGGTTCTGCCTCCAGAGTGGTGCTGGGATTAAAGACATGTATCACCATGCTTGGACAGTTCAAATATTTTTTATTATATTTATTTATTTATACCACAAATGCAAGTGGAGGTGAGAGGACAGTTGGTGGGAGTTGGTTGTGTCCTTCCACATTGTGGTTCCCAGAGATTGAGCTCAGATCATCAGGCTTGGTAATAAGCACCTTTACCCACTGAGCAATCTTGATGGTACCAGTTCAATTAAAAAATATTTTATTTATTTAGGCAGGCATGATAACACAAACCTTTAATCCCAGTACTCCAAACACAGAAGCAGTCACCAGCCAGAAGAAGTCGGACACCAGCCAGATAGAAGTAATGCATTCCAGGCGAGCAAAAGTGACACACTGTTTCAATTTTTTTCATATATATATATTGTTTTTTTGAGACAGGGTCTCCCTGTAGCCCCAGCTGGCCTGAAACTCACCCTGTAGACTAGGTTGGCCTTGAACTCACAGAGATCCACCTGCCTCTGCCTCCCAAGTGCCACCTCACCTGGCTTAAAGACAGTTCTTGGCTGCCATGTGGGTGCTGGGAATCAAACCTGGGTTCTCTGCAAGAGCAATCGGTGCTCTTAACCACTGAGTCATCTCTCCAGCCCCTATATTTCCTTACGTTTATCTGTGTGTGTGCCTATGTGTACAGAAGTCAGAGGACATCTTGCAGGAATCAGTTTTTCCCTTCCACTATTTGGGTCCTGGGGATTGAACTCAGGTTATCAGACTTGGATCCAGACTTGGAACTAGAGTTATAGACGATTGTGGAGCTGCCATGTTAGTGGAGGAAACCAAGATCTAGTCCTTTGGAAGAGGTCTTAACCACGGAACCCTTTCTCCAGCCTCAATTTTTTTTCCAATTTATGTTTATTTTATGTGTGTAAGTGTTTTGCCTGCATGTAGTAAGTGCACCACATCTATGTCTGGTTCCCACGGAGGCCAGAGGAGGGTGTTGGGTCCCTTGGAACTGGAGTTAAGGATGAATGTTAACCCCTGTGTGGGTGCTGGGAACTGAACCCAGGTTTTCTGGAAGAGCAGTATGTACTCTTAACTGCTGAGCCATTTTTCTAGCCCTAGTTCAAATATTTTTAATGCAAAATTCCAAAAATAAATAGTTCACAAATTTTTAAATCGCATGCCATTCTGAGCAGCCTGATAAAATCTCAGTGTTCCACTCCTCTGTACCTGGGATGGAAAGTATCCTTTCTTCACACTGGTTACCTGCTACTCACCAGTGGCTATCCTAGTAAATATGGCCTAATGTCAGGGTCCCACAACATTTGTGTTCACCCCAGCATTCCAGAGGCAAAAGCATTTGGGGCCAGCCAGTGCTTATTTGCAGCCCTTATTATTTTTTCTTTTTCTTTTCTTTTTTTTAATTTTTATTTATTTTTTGTATGTGTATGAGTGTACATGCAGGTCTGTGCACCCATGTCGTGCAATGCTGCGGTCAGAAGAGGGTGTCGGATTCCCCTGGAACTGGAGTTCTCCTGGAATTGGAGTTACAGACAGTTCCCAGCTGCCATGTGCGTGCTGGGGATCGAACCCGGGTCCTCTGCAAGAGCAGTCGGTGCTCTTAACCGCTAGACTATCTCTCCAGCCCCTCATTTTATTTTTTCTTTCCTTTCTTCCCTATTNCTGCTTTGATGCTGTGAATTATTCTTAAATACCTGACCTTAAATTGTAATATTCCCTATATGAATGATTTACAATATTCTTTTTGTGTGTGTTTTCAAGAAAGGGTCTCCCTGTAGCCCCAGCTGTCCTGGAACTCACTCTGTAGACCAGGCTGGCCTTGAGCTCACAAAGATCTGCCTGCCTCTGCCTCCCAAGTGCTAGGATTAAAGGCATGTGCCACCACGCCCAGCTTCATTTATCATTTCTTAAGTGTATGAGTGCACTGTCTGCATGTAGGTTGGTGCACCCACACTACACAGTGCTGTAGAGGCCAGAAGTGGGTGTCTGGAACTGGAACTGGAGCCAAAGATGGCTCCTAGCCGCCATGTGGGTGCTGGGAATTGAACCCGGGTCCTCTGCAAGAACAGCCGGAGCCCTCAACTAGTGAGCCATCTCTCCAGCCCCCGAGGCCCTTATTTTAATAGCAGATCTAAGCCAAGAGAGCAGTAGTTCTGGCAATTAGAACATGCTGAAGGTAATGATGAAGTAATTATATTCTCTCTCTCTCTCTCTCTCTCTCTCTCTCTCTCTCTCTCTCTCTCTCCCTCTTTTCCTTCTTTCTTTTAGAGATAGGGTTTCCTGTAACCCAGACTAGCCTCCAACTCCTTATATAGCCAAAGACGACCTTGAATTTCTGATCCTTCTTTCTCCACCCCCTAAGTGCTGGAATTACAGGCATTTACCACCACACCCAGTTCCCCTGGAACTTGCTATATAGACCAGACTGGCCTCAAACTCTTAAAGGTCTGCCTGCCTGCCTCCCAAGTGCTGGGATTAAAAGAGTGCACCACCAAACCCAGCTCTCCCAGACTGATTCGGTACCTTGGCTATTGTGAACAGTGCTAAATGTGGGTTTGCAAGTATCTCTGTGATGTGCTCACAGATTTTTTTTAGTATCTAAAGGAATGGACTAGCTGGATCATAAGGGTTCTTCTGCTTGCTTGGTTTTGTTGTTTGTTTTTTGAGACAGTCTTCCTATAGCCCCAGCTGGCCTGGAACTAGCCCTGTGGATCAGGCTGGCCTTGACCTCACAGAGCTCCACCTGCCTCTGCCTCCCAAGTGCTGGGATTCAAGGTGTGCGCCACTACACCCCGTTTAATGACTGTTCTTAGCCACCATGTGGGTGCTGGGAATCGAACCCAGGTCTTCTACAAGAGCAGTTGGTGCTCTTAACTACTGAGCCCTTAAACTCTGATTGTTTGTTTTTGGGCCTGGAACTTGTTGTGTAGATCATGCTGGCTTCACACTCACAGAAATCTACCTGTCTCTGCATCCTGCCATTTGTACTTCTTTTAAGAAGTACCAGTTGAACTCATCTTTGCAATTTTTGGTCAGATTATTTGTGGCTTGGTACTGGAGATTGGACAAAGGGCCTTATCACTGAGCTATCTCAACTCCTGCAGTTGATTTGAGGGGGGACAATACATAGAAAGGAACAAAGGGTGGCCTCTGGTATGCTGACAATTTCCATCTCCTATATTAAGTGCTGGCTGGGTACATGGGGGGAGGTACTGTTTATTTTATGAAAATTCACAAACTTCCTTGATTATGATTTGTGCATTTTTATGAAAAGATGTTCTACCTCATTGCAAACTGATTTGGAATTAAAACAAGAACAACTCTAGTTCTTAGGCCTCCTTGCCCAGAAGGTTCCACAACTGGGATTTTGCCAGCCAGATGGAATGATGGTGTTCTGTCTTCAAGTTTCACAGCAGGTTCTGATACACATGCTCCATCAAATGGGATTTTCTGTGCCTTCATTCTTCCCAACCCTGTCAGTAAGAACAGTGATCAGCAGTAGTCTCCATAGAAAGCTCCTTCGCCCCTACATTTTAACACGTGGCCTGAACAGGAAGCTAAGGGCAGCTTTTTTACATTTTTTTAAATTTATTTTCATATGTGTATGAATGTATTATCTGCATGTAGGTTGGTACACCTGTGTTGTGCGATGAATTCCCCTGGAACTGGAGTTAAAGACAGTTTTCAGCCGCCATGTGGGAGCTGGGGATTGAACCCGGGTCCTCTGCAAGAGCAGTCAGGTGCTCTTAACCACTAGGCTATCTCTCCAGCCCCAAGGGCAGCTTTTTGACTTCTCTTACTGCCCACCTCCTGGTTTCATGAGCATAGTGACTAGTATTCAGTACCAATTGTGGCATGCATAAGGAACACAAGCTGATAACCAACTGAAAGGCAGCCAGCTAGGCCGGTGATGATTGATTCTCAGAATCTTTGGGAAAGGAAACTACCACCCAGGATCACCATTATCATGAGAAAGTTCTACTTTACAGCTAGCTTAAATCTATGGATGCACAGTAAAGCTGTTTACTCCATAAGATCTGCTGCTTTATGCTGGCACTCAGTAACAGTTCTTAAGACATTTTTGGGGCTGGAGAGATGGCCTAGTGGTTGAGAGCACCGACTGCTCTTGCAGAGGACCCAGGTTCGATCCCCAGCACCCACATGGCAGCCGAGAACTGTCTGAAACTCCAATTCCAGGAGAACTCCAGTTCCAGGGGAATCCGAGACCCTCTTCTGACCTCCGTGGCATTGCACGACACAGGTGCACAGACCTGCATGCAGACAGTACAATCATACACATACGAAAATTAAAAAAAAAAAAAAGACATTCTTTGTGTCCTCTTCACAAATAAACAATGCCAGTGCTTTTGGCTTTCTCTATGTGTTCTGTAGTTCTTCCCAGCTGCGGGTATTTGAATAGAGGATTCGTATAAGGACTCCCTATTCTGGTAAGATTAGCTGTCCCTTTCTTTTGGGTGTCCTCCCAAGTTTGCACTTGCTTGGTTATCTCACCAAAGCCTTTTATTGCTGACTCAAGTCTAGCTTATGATCCCAACCCAGTATCATGTTATCATCAGCCAAGATTTACCATGGGTCAAAGTACATTGATAAAAGTTTGAAAATTAAAACTTGTCAGCCATAAAAGTTTTTACCTGCCTTTCCAAAATGGAACAGTGTCTAAAATAACATTCGGATATTGAGAATCAGAAGCCTAAAAGAAAATTACATGACACTGAAGAGGAATTATTGGAAAGTGGGAGGAGGGTACAGTTAGAATGGATGGTAGAAAGAGTCCATATATAGGAACCTGAGCTCAGAGTGTTTGCAGCCCTGGTCAGTACTGAATTCCTTCAGGTTTGCACACGGCTCTGATTCTTGGTGTGACTGCCACCAGCACCACCTGCACACCAGCAGCAGCAGCTGAGCTGGATAGTGTTGCATAATCTCAGGCTTCAGGACCCATCAAATCAGAACCTGTGTTTTAAGAACTCTCCAGGTAGTTCACATGCTGTTAAAATTTGAGAACTAGGGCTGAGGAGACAATTCAGTCAGTAAAGTGCTCGCCATATAAACATGAGGATCTGCATTCAATTCCCAGAAACCATGTTAAAAAAAAAGATTGGGCATGGTGCCACACTGGTAATACCAGAACTGGAGAGGTGGAGACAGGTGGGTCCTTGGGGTTTATTGACCAGCCAGCCTAGCCTAATTGAAGAATTCCAGGCCAATAAGAGGCCTTGTCTCAGAGAACCCTAGTGACCTTTGGTCTCTACACAGGTATCCACACCTGTACGTGTGCACCTGCACACACATGCACACACATATGGGAAAAAACACCACAGGTGTTTACTGTCTAGTGTCTAAAATACAGTTTATAGGAAACCTGATCTTTTAGGGTAAAGGCCTTTATTATTAAAAGTCTTTTAATAACAGGTTGTATGATGAATAAATTAAATAAAAGGAAAAACTCTCTCTAGTGATCTCTGGAGAAAGGGTAACTGTTGGAGCCATGCTCGTTTTTAATGTGCCCATTCATATTTCAGTCTACTAGAAAAATTAATAGCTTACTTGGTATTAGCCTGTCCTGCAAAAGTAAGTGTAATAAAAGGGGAAGTATTTAAATTATACAGTTGTCAGTGATTTAATTTTCAATTACACAAAAGTAATTACACTAGAACCCACCTCATTCCCCCTTCCGTGAGAAGATGCTGGGGTGTTGTAATCTCATGCTTTCAGGCCATGACTGATCCCACTCCTTTTTGGCCAGGACCCGAATCCATTGCCTTTAAGCAGTTTAGGGTGTATGCTGGGCTACAAGTGGTGGAAACGCCCTGTGACCCTTCTCACGAGTGAAGTCACATCATCATTCAGGGTTCTTGTGAGAACACAGGCCCAGCCTCTCCACTCACACAGCTTGGGAATCTGGCCCTCCTTAGAAAGGCAGGAGCCTGGGGAGGAGAGTCACAGCCTGGCTCTTCCCAGAGCAGTGTTTTAAAGCTGATGCAGAGGCAGAGCTGGCTTTGGGGCATTGGTAACATTCTCTTCTTTAACCTAGGTGCTGGTGTTTTGTGTAGGATGCTTTGAGTCTAGACGTTAAAAGATTTTGAACAGAGCAAAAATGGGCTTTGAAAAACTGTAAGGAGACAGTATTACAAAGGTAACAAGATTCAAGAGCACCTTCTCCCCACCCCCATCCACCGGAACTAATTTAAAGTAGGTCCTTGAATAACCTAGCCATCTATTTGACCTCAGTGTTCAGCGGTGAAAGTACACAGGTGATTATGTGCAGTCAATAACTTCCCTATCTCACCTGTCAAATAGAGTACGTTGATAAAGTGCTTTTATTTTTTTTTAAATTGGAGATTTAATAACTTAGTCTAAGGTAGACTTTAATTACTGGACCTTGCTAACAACTGACAAACAAATGATAACTTAAATCACTTCCAAGTCCAGTTCCTGTACATGTTTGAGGAAGAATTTCAGAACACTCAGTCCTAAAGGAACCGCTAATGACATAAATGAGAAAACAAAATTAACTATTATTCATCAGTGAATAAAATACAGTGAATACTAAAATAAGTGTACGCTTGAAACATCTCAATCCAGAATAGGATCACATCTGGGCCAATGGTGTATGTAGCTCAGTGGCAGAGTGCTTCCCTGGAGTGCCGGAGGCCCTAGGATCCACTCCCAGCAATGCCACAAATAAACAAACAAAACAAATAAAGAAATATCCCTTTCCCAGAGTGCAAGCTGTATCTTATCAGAGGAGAAAACCCTTGTACTCTATTTGTGAGATCAGAGTCCTAGGTTTTATTTCTCTCACTTGACAGTGAAAGTACAGCAAACAGATCTTTCAGTCAAGGAATTTTCTAGAGGCTAGAGAGATGGATCAATGTTTAAGAGTGCATACTGTTCTTGCAGAGGGCAGAGTTCCATTCTCAGCCATCACCAGGGGTGCTCACAACCATCTAGAACTCCAGCTCCAGAGGGATCAGATGTCTCTGGCCTCATGTGCACATACCACACACACACACACACACACACACACACACACACACACACACTTTAAAATAATAAAAATAAATCTTAAGAAATACATTCTGGGGCTGGAGAGATGGCTCAGCGGTTAAGAGTGCCAGCTGCTCTTGCAGAGGACCTGGGTTCGATTCCCAGCACCCACATGGTAGCTAAGAACCGTCTTTAACTCCAGTTCCAGGGGAATCTGATGCCCTCTTCTGACCTCTGCAGCATTGCACGACACGGGTGCACTAACCTACATGCAGACAGTACACTCATACACATAAAAAAAATTTTTTTTAAAGACATTCTAGGTCTAAATACTAAAGAGATGATCAATCTCTGTAAGTTTTATGACCAGTTAATAGTAGGGCTGGGAATGTTAGGTCAGTGGCAGAGCTTAGGCTTGTCTTAGCATGCAGAAGGTCCTTGGGTCTAATCTTAGCACTGGAAAAAAAAAAAAAAGAAGAAGAAAAAAAAGAAAGTAAAATGAATTTTACTTTTTATTTATTTTTAAAGATTTTACTTATTTTTTTATGTGTTTGAGTGTTTTTTTCCCTACATGTATGTAAGTGTACCACATGCATGCCTTGTGACCAGAGAATACCAAGGAAGTTGCTGGATTTCCCTAAACTAGAGTTAAGGACAGGTGTTAGCTACCATGTGGATGCTAGGAACAGAACCCAGGTCTTCTGGGAGAGCAGTATTATCATTCTCTTAACCACTAACCTATCTCTCCAGCCCCAGTTTTTGCTTGTTGTTTTTGAGACAGGGTCTCACTATGTAGCCCTGGCTGGCCTCAAATTCATATAGATCCACCTGCCTCTGCCTCCTGAGGGCTTTAAGGTTTTCCACCCTGCTGGGTGAGTTCCATATTCTATAATTAACTTCTTTAGAAAAGAAATTATAGATATAGAAGTCATTTTATAAAACTCATACATGGGCTGGAGAGATGGCTCAGCAGTTAAGAGCGCCGATTGCTCATGCAGAGCACCCGGGTTCAATTCCCAGTACCCACATGGTGGCTAAGAACCATCTTTAAGCCAGGTGTGGTGGCACACAACTTTAATCCTAGCGCTTGGGAGGCAGAGGCAGGTGGATCTCTGTGAGCCTGGTCTACAGAGTGAGTTCCAGGTCAGCTGGGGCTATAGAGACCCCGCCTCAAAAAGATAAAAAAAAAGCTCCCCCCCAAAACCCATATATTTTATTTTTTTTAATAAGGGTGACAAAATAATTCAACAGGTAAAGAACAGCCTCTCAACAAATCATTTTAGGAAAGCTTGATGTCACATGCAAAAAAATGCAACTGGACCTTTACCTCACAGCACTTACAGAGAGAAGATGCACAAAGTCAATCACAGACCTCATGGAGGAGCTCAAATGATGAAAACTGAGGAAGAAAACACAAACATACATCTTTGTTTAGTTAATTTCTTAGGATACCAAAGCACAAGAAACAAAGGACAGCATAGATAAATTAGATTTCATCAACATTTAAAACTTTTCAGGGTGTAGTGATACATGCTTTATTTCCTGAATTTGAGAGGTAGAGATAGGAGGATCAGTAGTTCAAGGCCAACTTTGGCTATATTCTGAGTTTGAGGCCAGCCTGGGCTACATGAGACCCTGTCTCAAAAATAAAAACAAAATCCCAAGACCAGCCAAACAAATAAACAAAAAAATGCCTTCCTCCTTAAAACGTTTATATTATGATGTTAAGAGTATAGTTAACATGTAGAAGATGTGTGAATTAAAAGTAGTTAGGATTAAACTAACAGTAGATAATGTGTAAAATGCTGTAACCTTAAAGAAATTAGCAAATATTAAACTTAGCTCAGCAACAGGCCTGCTCCAGCTCAGGGCTGCTTTAGAGACAAGCACTCAGCACTAGGCCCACCACAAAGGGGCTCAGCAGAGCCCAAAGATTGACCATACTCAACTGATTAGGTAACCAGAAGCATATGAACACAAGGACCTGATAACCAGTCCTGAGTCCCCGTCTTAATCAAGGCGTGACCCAGAGAGGGGGACCATGCAGGAACCCTGGGGACAAGCCCCCGAGATTAGCACCAGAGACTCAGGGCACCCCACATGCCCAGCTGCGGCCTATTTAAACCAGGGAGTGCAAATGGTCAGCGCTCACAACCCACTCCCCCCGGGGACCCCCGCTGTGTGAGACACACAACTGCAGCTAAGAACAACCTAGCCATGCTGCTTTCTTAACATCTGGTTCCCCTGAAGGACATCCTGACTGTGTGGGTTCCTGACGATGCTGGACTGAAAGCTGCCCCAGCCTCGGACCGGAGAAATGCGCTTGAGCCAATCATCCGGCTTCTTGGAACTCCCTGGTGAGGACGGCGTCCATCGCCTCCAAGGGGCTAAGAGGGGCCTTAGGTGAGAAGCCTTGGGGGAGTAGGCCAGTCCAGGATAGGATTAGGATTTTTAGAACTATAGAAGTAGGATTTGAGAACTATAGAATAGACCTGTGTGGAATTAATAAAATTAAATTACATTATATATTTGTCTCCTGGATTCCTTTGGACTTAGCCTAGGCTAGTCCATGCTCATGGCATATGAACAATACAAAAAAAAAAAAAAAAAAAAAAAAAAACAAAAACAAAAAAAACAAAAAAAAAACANAAACCAAAACACAAAAAACAAACAAAAAACAAAACAAAACAAAACAAAAACCCCAAAAACCCATGTAGAATGGTAGAAACTATTTTCATCAAATACAAACAAGTATTTGATTTGGAATTTGTATTTGAACTCTTATGTCTAGATACAAAAAAAGGAGACAAACATCCCAATTTAAAAATGGGCAAATGAGCTGTACAGACTTTATACAGGTTTTTGTATAAAAAATATGCACTGTGAGCTACAGAAAAGCCGTCTCCAGGAAGAGCCCTGAGACTTAGGAAATTCAGAAAGGAGCCTGGTAGCCGTTTACTGACTGACGGATCGCAGATATTTTGTTTCTGGAAGAAATTCAAACTCAACTCTGAGTCTCTTGCCCGGGCATGTTCTTGTGTCAACTGCCAAAATAAACAGCTGCCAGAAAGTCCAGTCGGCTACCAGGCCCTGACCCCTGAGCTGTGCTCTGCAATCAACCAATCAGGACTTCGGACTTCTCTTAAGTCTGTATCCTCATTTGCATGAGGGCAGTTGAGTGAGAACCTGGCCCGAGACTTTTCCATGTCAACCCTTGCTTTGTTCTTTGTAATACATTTGAATTTTATACCAAAGTCTGATATAAAATTCAAAGAATTTTTTTTAAATTTTATTTATTTTTGTATGTGTATGAGTGTACTGTCTGCATGTAGGTCTGTGCACCCGTGTCGTGCAATGCCGCGGAGGTCAGAAGAGGGTCTCGGATTTCCCTGGAACTGGAGTTCTCCTGGAATTGGAGTTACAGATGGTTCTTAGCCGCCATGTGGGTGCTGGGGATCGAACCCAGGTCCTCTGCAAGAACAGTCGGTGCTCTTAACCGCTAGGCTATCTCTCCAGCCCCGTTTTTTTTTTTTAAATTATTTTATTTTATTTATTTTTATGTGTATGAATGTATTGCCTGCATGCATGTAAGTGCACCTGTGTCATGCAATACTTTCAGAAGACAGAACAGGGCGTCGGATCCCCTCAGACTGGAGTTACTGACAGTTGTTAGCCACCATGTGGTGTCATGAGCATGGACTAGCATGGACTAAGTCCAAAGGAATGCAGGACACAAATATTATAATACAATCTAATTTTATTAATTCCCACACAGGTTAATTCTATAATTCTAATTCTGTCCTGTCCTAGCCCATGTCCCCAGGGCTGCTCACCTACATGGCATTCTCTTAGCCCCATTGGAAGCGAAGGAGGGAGTCCACGCTAGGGAGTTCCAAGAAGCCAGTCGATGGGCTGAAGTGGATCTCTCTCCTCGAGGGAGGGCAGTGGCAGTGGCCAGCAGGGTCAGCATGCACTTCAGGTGAACTCGTGTCACTGGGGCAGCCTATCCGGGTGTTCTCAGATGAGACAGTCTCAGTGGCATCTCACAGCGGGTCCCCGGAGGGGGAGTGAGAGCAAAGTCATTCTACACTTGCCAGCTTAAATATGCTTCGGTTGAGCATGTGAGGTGCACTGGGTCTCCGGTGCTAATCTCAGGCTTGTACCTAGGGTCCCCTGCATAGTAGGTGGTTATCTTTCCTGTCTGGGGTCACACCTTGATCAAGGCGGGGGACCCAGGACTGGTTATCAGGTCCTTGTGTCCCTGCTGCCTCTGGCCACCTAATCAACTGAGTATGGTCAGTCTTTTGAGCGTCTCTGGCTAGCCTAGTGCTGAGTGTTTATCTCTAAAGCAGCCCTAAACTGAAGCAGACCTCTTGATGAGCTAAATTTAACATTTGCTAATTTCTTTAAGGTTACAACATTTCACACATTATCTACTGTTAGTTTAGTCCTAACCACTTCTAATTCACACAACTTCTACATGCTAAGTATGCTCCTAACATGTGGGTGCTGGGATTTGAACTGGGGTCATCTCCAAAAAACAGCCAGTGCTTTTAACCACTGAGCCATGTCTCTAGCCCCTAGGGATTATTTCTTTTTGAAACAAAGCCTCCTTTTTCATCTTGAATTCTTTCCAGGAGAATTTGTGTTGACAATACTAATGGCCAATGAACACAAGATGCTTAACATCATTAATCTTCAGAAAAATGCAAATTAAAAAATTATAATGAGATACCATAAGATAGACACTATTATGGCTAGACTCTAAAGACATAACAGCAAGAGTTAGGGTGAAGGTTATGGTGAGGGTTGGGGTGAAGGCATGGGGACTTTGAGGCTATGATGCTTTTGCACAGCTATTAGCAAAATACTCAAGAGAACAACTTAGAAGAAGAAAGATTTCTTTTAGCTGATAGTTTCCAGGATTTTGGCCACTGGCTCCATTTGCCCTGGGTTCATAGTGTGGAGAAATGCCGTGGTCCTGGGAGTCGGGGGTCGGGGAGGGGGAGCTTCTTCATCTCAGGCACTGGAGCAGACAGTGATTCAGGGAAGGGAGATACAACCTTTAAAGCCAAGCCCTTGGGAGATTCTTCCTGCAAAATCCTGCCTCCTTAAGTCTCCATACATCCCAAAATAACTCCACTGGCTGGGGACCATGTGTTCAACACATCGGTCTGTGGGAAGACAATTCACATTCAAACAGGAACCCTCATATATTGTTGGTGGGAATCAATGTGGCAGTTTTTCAAAAGGCTAACCAGAGTTCCCATATGACCTAACCATTCCTCTCTTAGGTAGACCCCTCCCCACCCCTAAATAAAAACGTATATACACAAAATTTATATATAAATTTTCATAGCAACATTGTATGTAATATTTAAAAAGTGGATAGAGAACAAATGTCTATCAACTGATAAACAGGTAAATTATTTTCATATAGCACACAGAGAAATACTGACATGCTACACCATTTATGAACCTTGAAAATATTATGCTATATGAAAGAAGCCCATAACAAAGAACCATGGGTTGTATGATTCTGCGATACATGTATTTTCAGAATAGGTAAACACGTAGAGATAGAAAGGGGATTAGTACTGGGAGAGGCTACTAATGGGTGCAGAGTTTCTTTTAAGGGAGATGGAAATGTTCTAAAACTGATTTGTGATGATAACTACACCTATTTGTGAATCTTCTAAAGAGTGCCAAAATTTACATTTTAATTGGGTAGATTCTATGATACATGCATCACATCTCAGTAAAATGCTTTATAACCAAAGCACAGAAGATATACTTGCTGTGTCCAGGGAGGAGAGTTAAGATCTGGCTCTATGTGCTTTCTCTTTCTCTGCCAACACAATCGCATTGATAGAAAGATGCTGTGAAACCAATGCAGTTGAGACACAGAGCTAACATGTGGAAGGAAACTTGGAAGATTCACCCATACCCACAGCTGACTGACTTTTGAGTGAAAGAGAAACAATTTTGTGTCTGTGTTTAAAAAAGCACTAGTGACACTTCATCGAATGTTAGTGTTGAAAGATTTAGAAATAGTTTATCTAGTGAGAGTTTCTCAACCTCTTATCATCATTGACATTTTGGATAATCCTTGGCCACTGAGGGAAAATAGTGAGCTAAATAAATTCTCCCTGTCCTGTTTTCCACACATACTTCACAGCAATAAAAGCTCGGGTCAGGATGCCAGGAATGGGGGCACATGCCTTTAATCCCGACACTTGGCAGGCAGATCTTCTTGAGGTCGAGGCCAGCCTGGTCTCCATAGTGAGTCTTGGCCAGCTATGGCTACAGGGGAGAGACCCTGTCTCAAAGCGGAAAAGAAAAAGGTTCAGGACAAAAGTGACATGGCCTTGAAAAGCTGAGGACAAAAGTACTATGACCTTGTGTCATTTATCTGGTGACTTAAAAACAGCAGAATTGGGGCTGGAGAGATAGCCTAGCAGTTAAGAGCACGGACTGCTCTTGCAGAGGACCCGGGTTCGATCCCCAGCACCCACATAGCAGCTGAGAACCGTCTGAGGCTCCAATTCCAGGAGAACTCCAGTTCCAGGGGAATCCGAGACCCTCTTCTGACCTCCGTGGCATTGCACAAACCTACATGCAGACAGTACATTCATACACATAAAAAAAAAAACAACAAAAAAAAAAAACCCAGCAGAATCAAGAAGTTTATTCTTCTCAAGTGTCAGTAATTGATCTTTTTTTCACTCTTTAGAAACCAAGCCTTTTACTTCTCGATTCAATAGCCACCAAAGAAGGCTTTGAGATGTTGACAGAGTCTCCTGGAAGGGTCCTAGCATGTATTCTCCCAAGGGGGGTCTTCTTCCACTTGGGGGTTGATCTGTAATGGAGGGCTTGTCAAGGTGAGAGATAAAGAAAAGTGGATCCTGTAAGGCCATCTCTCACCCTGTTTCATTCAAGATCAGTTACTAAACACTGCCAGTTTCACTTGATTCTATTCTGAATATGAAGGAATGAAAACAGAGCATAGGTTTACAGGGCAGGACTCAAATAGGGCATGGATAAGAATGAGTCAGAAAGCATCTGAAATTTATAAAAAGTGTCATGAATAATCCTCAAGTTTAAAAACGGATGTATTTGGCCGGGCATGATGGTTTTAGTCCCAGCACTCCGGAGGCAGAGGCAGAGGTAGGCAGATCTGTGTGAGTTCAAGGCCAGCCTGGTTTATGTAGTGAGTTCCAGGACATCTGGGACTACAGGGAGACCCAACCTCAAAAAGATGACAAAAATAATAAATAAACAAACAAATAAATAAGTTGGATGTATTGTAAACACAATCTGATGATTATTTGGTCAACAGGGCATATACAGAAAAAGCTTGGCTGTGTAACTTGGGTATCAGAGGAAAACAAAAACAGATTCATTTAGAAAAGTAGCTTAAATGTAAGTGTTAATAAAAGAGGGAAATATTTGCTTCGAATGGTATCAAGTAATATCAAAACTTGGGGAGAGAATTTAAGCTTCTAAATCTTTTTAGATATCTAAGCAGGATTTTGACTGGCTTTGTGCTTTTCACCAACCTGGAATGCTATTCATACTTAACTATGATGTTGAATAAACTTAAAATGATAATTTTGGAGGACTGTTTTACACAGCAGATAAATAATACAATGTAGGAACTAGACCTCTCCTTAACATTTGTGACAGCAAAGATAGGAAAAAAAGAGTCCCATAATCTGTGTCTAATTATGGGAAAGTTATAAATCAAATTATTAAAGACTTTCCTTCCTTGATAAAACTATCATTCTAGAGACCCAAAGACCAACCAGGTCTGAATGTAAAATTCTTGGAGCCCTTAGAGCTCTGCACCAAGAACTAGAATCCTGGGAGTCCCTGGACATCAGCTGGAAGTTCCCTTCTTCTTTTCCCATCCCTGAATGATCAGGGCCTATGGTGCATGCCTGTGGATGTCCCAGGTCACAAAAGCTCTGTGCACCTCTGCATATAGGCTCCCCTTGGCCACCCTGGAACTGTCCTCGGGAACATGGGCTGGGGAAGAAGTCCAGGCAGGTCCTGGAAACAGTCTTGGGACATTTGAGGAAGGGATTCCGAGGAGTCTGAGACATCCTGGTGTGGTCTAGAAGGAAGCGGTGAGTTCCGAGAAGCCTCCCTTGGCCTCACAATTTCTCCACACTGTTGGAGGGGGCGGAAGTAGAGAGGGTCAAATGAGAATCCTCTAAAGGCCTAAAGGCAGTTCCAGCAGGGCCTTACATTCCTAAATGTGGTCATTAGCAAGTCAGGCAGTCCTGGCACATACCTCTGGCCTGCTTCAGCAGGAAGAGGGAACCAGATTGAGCTTGTCCAGACAGGGAGAGTGGGTCATGCCTAGCTCTCCCTGGAGTGGTCACAGAAGCTTATCGCCCAACCTGGGAGAGTCTGCCCAGACTTGAGTGCCAGTTTAGTTAATGATTTAAAAGAGCATTCACCTTTCACTCTGAGAAAATACTAGAAGATTGTGGTGTTGTTTTATCAGGCTCACTGAGCTTTGCGTTCACATTCTTGGTTGTGGCCCCCGCTCCAGCACACGGGTTCTTACAGTGCCAAGGATTCACCTACCCTTGCTGGCCTTCCTCTTAGCCAGTTATCCACATTGGTGACTTGAGTAACAATGGGGACAGATGTCCTTTTCCCCTGGTTCCTTGGTTGTGTCATTTTATTTTATTTTTATTTTATTTTGTTTGTGAATGTATTACTTGCTTGTAGGTTGGTGCACCTGTGTTGTGCAGTGCCCACTGAGGTCAGGAGGTCCGATCCCTGGAACTGGAGTTAGATCCCTGGAGCAGATATTTATTAGATGCCATGGGGATGCTGGGAACCGGACTTGAGTCCTCTGGAATACCCCTGTGTCGTGACTTCTTAATCTCTACCTCTGAATGAAACCCACCACCCACTATGTCTTTCTGCTCCAAAGCAAAAGATATTGTGGCTTCAAGCCTGTATGAGCTCATTGGTCCTGGCTGAACTTTCACTTCCTCCCGACATTTCTGATTGTTTAAAACTGCCTTCCTCAACTGGGTGTGGTGCCACATACCTGTAATCCCAGTACTTAGGAATCTAAATCAAGAGGTTTGCTTGAGTTCCAGGCCAGCCTGGGCAATATTCTCAGACCCTGTCTCAAACCACCACTAACAAACACCCCCGCTTCTACCTCATTTCCCACTATTTCTTTTCTGAGTGTCTCCTAGTTCCGTTAAGCCCGCACTCTGCTTCTGCATATAACTTCCCCTCTTGCTTAATATATAAAATTTCCAACATGAGTCTCCCTCTGTGCTGAGAAACAGTTAAGCTGGCACCGCCTCATTTTCTGCTTCATTTCAGAGGCAAATGGCACATACTTGGCAAGAGGGAGCCTCAGTTGAGGCCTTTCCTTTACTGTTGAGTGATGTGGAAGGGCTCAGACCATGGTGGGTGGTGCCACCCCTGAGCAGGTGATCCTAGGCCATAAAAGAAAAGTAGCTGACCATAGCTCAAGGGAGCAAGCCAGTAAACATTGTTCCTCCATGGTCTGTGTTCCATGTTCCCACCCTGAGTTCCTGCCTTGGCTTCCCTTGATGATGGACTGTGAGCTGCAAGCCAAATAAACCCTTTCCTCTTCAAGTTGACTTTGGTCATAATGTTTTTTATCACAACAATAGAAAGTGACTAATACACTTATCCAACATGTCTTAACCCCACAATTTTCATTTTGTTTTAAACTCAGGCCACCATTTCTACTTGGCCTCATTCAGTTTTCTCCTATACATCCTACCTAAATACACATCCTACCTAAATACACATCCTACCTAAATACATATCCTACCTAAATACACATCCTACCTAAATACACATCCTACCTAAAATACACATCCTACCTAAATACACATCCTACCTAAATACTGGCCCATCTCTCATTTTGTCCTCCATTGTTTCAGAGTGATATTTATGTACCCGAGGAAGTGATATAGAGGCTGAATAGGATGTAGGTATGATGATTAGAATCAGAAATGTCTACCACAATATGATGTTTTGAATGTCTGGTCCCCAGATGGTACCTCTTTATTTGGAAATTGTAGAATTTTGGGAAGTGGGGATTGGCAGAAGTATGTCACTGGGGGAGGACTTAGAGAGTTGGTTATACTTGGCTCCTGGTTCCTGCCATGTGCTTTGCTTCCTGGTCTGCTGAAATGTGAACAGCCTTTACCATACACTGTGCCTACCAGGAATTGAGATACCCTGCCATGCAGCAACACAAAATTAATACAGTACAGTGGTGGCAGAGTCATGGTGTCATTACTGTGACTAAGCCTGGCTATGTGGCCTTTGGAACTGTTTTTTGGGAAGAATTTGGAAGAATTTGAAGATGTGGGCTAGAGAAGTCCCAGAATGCTGTAAGTTGGTTTTGATGGGCAGTTCTGGTGAGAGTTTGGGAGATCAGATGCCAACAGACATACAAACAGTAGACTATATTCATGAGTCCACACAGATGGAGATGATTCTACAGGGAATATACCAGAGGCCTTTCATGTTACATTAATTCATGTTACATTCTGGCAAAGAATTTGTTTATTGTTTCCCCATTTCCTGACATTTTGAATGAGGCTGAATTAAAGAGTAATGAGCTAGATCCAGTGAGATAGTTCAGTGGATAAAAGCACTTTACCAAGACCAATGACCAGAGTTCAAACCCTGGGACCCATATGGCGGCAGAAGGAGAGAAACACCAACTCCCATAAGTTTTATGCTGACCTCCACATATGTACCATGGTGCGTGCGTGCGCGCACATACACACACACACACACACACGCACACACACGCTAAAATGTAATAAAAATTTTATTTTTTATTTTTTTATTATTATTATTTTTTTTTGGTCTTTTCGAGACAGGGTCTCCCTGTAGCCCCAGCTGTCCTGGAACTCGCTCTGTAGACCAGGCTGGTCTTGAACACACAAAGATCTGCCTGCCTCTGCCTCCCAAGTGCTAGGATTAAAGGCGTGCGCCACCACGCCCGGCTATAATGTAATAAAAATTTTAAAAATGACCTAAAGTTCTTGGAAGAAAGTTCAAGACATCATAACATTCAAGTTATGACACAGCCGTTAGCTTCTTTTAGTTTTGTTTACAGTGAGAATTGGAAGCAAAATCTGAGCAGAAATATCTGAAAAAAAAAAAAACAAGGTGATAAGGAAAAGGACATGTGCAAAGTGGTAGACAAAAAGGCCATAGTTTTTAAAGTTGCCACTAAGGAGAAGCCAAGCAATTAGCACGTAGATAATAGAAAAGGCTCCTTGAAGGCATTTCTAGGAATTGGCAAAACCCTGTTTTCCAAGCTCCAAGTGTAAAACTTAATGCAAATTCATTTAAAATACTTTCTTTTGGCAAGACTGTGCCCTCCAGCCCCCCCCGCCCCTCCCCCACCCCGCCCCAAGCTCCCTCCAGAAGTGTTTTCCCATGTTCGGCTACCCAGGTTCTTAGAGGCCCCTGTAGCCATCATCTAAGGGGATCTGGCTACTCTTTCAGCAGATGGCAGAAGTTGGTGTCCTGCACATGGTGCCACTTTTGCAGGGACACAGAATGGAGGATTGTACCAAGACTTTTGAGAAAAGCCTGGGAAGTCAAACAATGTGTAGTAGGGTCAGAGTCCCTGCAGGTTTACTCCTGAGTGAAGCTTTGGGGGTGGAGCCCAAGCTGCTTTGGAGACTCCAGAATGAGAGGTATTCCTGGAACATGGGATGAGTGCCCCCAAAGCTTCAAGCATCCAGTAGAGCCACCCCAAGAGAGACACCATATTCACTGCAAAGATTAAGACCATAGGATAAGCCTGCTCAAGCCTGCTGGAGCTCAGATCATGCCACCACATGTTCTAGATGCTGAACGTAGAGCTCTAGGATTGTCCTGTTGTGTTCTGGTTTTACTTTGATCCCGTCTCTCTGTTCTATGCCTCCAGTCCTATTAGGATGAGAAGGTTTGCTTTGTGAGTATGCACATTTCTTCTTGATTAATTTTTTTTTATTTTTATTTTAAGTGTATGCATGTATGCAAGGGGACCCATGTTGTTCAATGCCCGAGGAGAACAGAAGAGGGCATCGGATCCCCTGGAACTGGAGTTATGGACAGTTGTTAGCTGCCATGTGGGTGCTGGGATTCAAACTCTGGTCTTCTGCAAGAATAGCCAGTGCTCTTAGCCACTGAACCATCTCTCCAATCACTCTTTTGTTTTTTTTTTTGTTTTTTTTGAGACAGGGTCTCCCTGTAGCTCTGGCTGTCCTGGAACTCACTCTGTAGACCAGGCTGGCCTCGAGCTCACAGAGATCCGCGTGCCTCTTCCTCCCAAGTGCTAGGATTAAAGGCGTGTGCCACCACGCCCAGCATTTATTTATTTCCATATGTGTATCAATGTACTGTCTGCATGCAGGTCTGTGCACCCGTGTCGTGCAATGCCTCGGAGGTCAGAAGAGGGTTTCGGATTCCCCTGGAACTGGAGTTCTCCTGGAATTGGAGTTTCAGACGGTTCTCGGCCGCCATGTGGGTGCTGGGGATCGAACCCGGGTCCACTGTAAGAACGGTCGGCGCTCTTAACCGCTAGGCCATCTCTCCAGCCCCTCCAATCACTCTTTTTGAGTTTTACAGAGGCTCATAGCTAAGAGATTGACTTGAGGCTCAGAAGAGATTCTGGACTTAGACTTGTGCAAGACTGGAATCGTCAAGACTGTACTAAATGCATTTTGTGTTATGAGATCATCATTGCCCTTGTGGGTCAGGGGTGGAATGTTCTGACTTGAATCTGAACTATCCCCCAGAGGCTCAGGCTTTGAATACTTGGTTTCTAGCTGAGGGCACTATTTTTGGAGGCTGCAGAAACTTATGGGAATGGGGTCTAACTGGTGGATATAGGACTCGAGGAGTAGAGTTTTGGAGCTTCTTTGTGGTCCCTGTCCTGTCACACTTGGCATTTAGTCCCTGGTGGTGTGAACAGCCTCTTCCACACTCTCTCACTGCCATGAACCTAACTTCTCTGCCACCTTCTCTGCCATGATAGACTGAAGCCCTCTGAAACTGCAAGCAGGAATAAATCTTTCTTCCATTAAGTTGTTGATGTCAGTCAGGCACTGTGGTCACAGTAACACAAATGGAGATGTTATCGTGGGACACAGGAAGAATGGAGAGCCCCAGAGAAAACCCCAGGTCTACAGCCAGAGTATCATTAAGAGAAAAACAGAAAAGTGTGGCAAGAGCTGGCAAGATGGCTCAGCTGGTAAAGGCACATGCTATCAAGCCCGATGACCTGAGTTCAGTCTCCAGAACTCCCATGGTAGAAAGAGAAAACTGACTCTTCCAAGTTTTCCTCTTATCTCCAGGCATGCAGTACATTTATGCCTGTGCACATGCACACACACAGAATAAAATTATAAAATGTAATTAAAGTGTGGGAGCTGGAGGGATGGCTCAGTGGTTAAGAGCACTGACTGCTCTTGCAAAGGACCCAGGTTCAAATCCCAGCACCCACATGGTGGCTAAGAACCATCTGTGACTCCAGTTCTAGGGGATTGGATGCCTTCTTCTAACCTCCATGGGTATTGCACAGGATGGGTACAGCTACATACATGCAAGCAATGTACCTGTACACATAAAATAAAAATAATAAAATATATTTTTAAATTTTATTTATTTATTTATTTTATGTGTATGAATGTACTGTCTGCATGTAGATTTGTGCACCCATGTCGTGCAATGCTGCAGAGGTCAGAAGAGGGTGTCGGATTCCCCTGGAACTGGAGTTAAAGACAGTTCTCAGCCACCATGTGGGTGCTGGGGATTGAAACCGAGTCCTCTGCAAGAGCAGTTGGTACTCTTAACCACTAGGCCATCTCTCCAGCCCCCCAAATAAAATATTTTTAAAGAGTATGGTGAGTGTGCTACAAAGGTCAGAAGACATATGAAGACATGTTACATCTGGTTAGTACATTTGAATATGATTTAATTTATTATTTAGTGAATATTTATTGAGTGGTTTCAAGCACCAGCTAGGTGCTTAGTCAGGAGTGGGCAGTGCCATACCTCACACAGTGGCACATTTATCAAGGGTGGGAATAAAGTTAAGGACAACTGCTTGGGGTGGTGCCCTTTGACCTGACATCAGGGAACTGTGTGGGAATTAGGCAGGTATAGAGAAAAGGTGGAGAAAGCCCAAAGCCAGAGAAAGCATGGCTTTGAAAGACGATGGGAAATGCTGCGTGTGGTGGCGCGCGCCTTCAATCCCTGCACTCGGGAGGCAGAGGCAGGTGGATCTCCGTTAGATTGAAGCCAGGCTGTCTCCATAGTGAGTTCCAGGCCACCTGAGGCCACATGGGGGAAACTGAGAAATGAGGGAGGAGAGGAAATTTGTGGATAGGTCTTAAATCCTCTGTCGAGTTTAAAGAGTTAGGTTTTTGTCCCAAAGACAATGGGAAGTATTAAATGGGCGAATTATCTGTTGAGATTTGTGATTTACAGAGAAAAGGTGACAGGGTGGTGTGTGGAGTACTGATGGGATGCTTTCCTCACTCATCCTTCTCCTCAGGCCTGCACCACCAGCCTGCATCCCCCACACATATGTGCATGCATGCATACATCTTCTCTTCCGCTCTACTAAACTCTCTCGTCAGTCCAGTGTAAAGCATCTTATTGTGAAGAAGGTCAGATATTATAGAGACCCAGACTGTACATTACAAAATTTAAATATAAAGGGTTTTTCCCCTCAATTTAGAGATAAAACTAATGGCATAAAACCAACTTGCATAAATGCATAAATATAAACTGGTAATTCCCCCTCTGGGCTGTGAGAAGAAATGGCCGACAGGGAAGGGAATGTGGTAGGGAAAGAAAGGGTTACTTTTGGATTGATGGCTGTGGTTTCAAAAAATACAGGTACTCCTCCAGAGCACGAAACTGCGCTCATCAGAGCCAGCTGGCTGGATCCAGTATCCTAGATGACACCCTGCGCCCTGCTTGTGTTGAGAGAATAGACCACAACAGCAGTTCAGACTAGCAAAAGTCCAACCCCCTATCACATAGGCAGCTGCTCACACATGGGCCACCACCTTTACCTTCACCCCGGGAGCCCCACAAGGTAGGAACTGGGGGAAGAGGCCTGAAATTGAATTCTGAACTGGAATATTTATGTCATTTCAGTGGAAAGACAAATCACTGAGTTCACTGGAGAAACTCTAGATTAAATTGTCTTCCAGGAAGAAGGCTGACACTTCAGATTCAGAAATCAGATTTACTCTGGGGGGTAAAAAGGGTTTTGTTTTTGCATAGGTATTTGTGGAGTCTGGCATCTGTGAGATTACCAGTGCCTTACAAAAGTGGGGCTACTGAATGGGGGTGGTGTGAAAGGAATACTGAGAACAGGGTTTAGGTGAGGCCCTGTGGAGGCAGAGGGGACGTAGTAAGTACAGGGTAGAGAGGTGCTTAGGTAACAGGACTGAGTTCTTGGTGATGCAGCTGGAAGTGGGAGACGATGTACACAGAGCAGTCAGGGTGGTAGAAGAGTTTCTGGCAACAGCAGCAGTCCCTTAGAAAGCCCACCATTTGCAGAGATTCAGGTGGAGGAACTGGTTTGAAGAGGAAATGAGTTCAATTTGAGTTTGAGATGCCTGCAGAACCTGTGGGAACTGAAACTCAAAAGTAGGGGAGAGGAGAGGAGAAGGGAGGGGGCATGAGAGGAAAAGGGAGGGGAGGAAAGGGGAGGGAAGGGAAGAGAATTGTACGCAGCATCATAGATTCTCAAACACTAGAAAGAATCAAGAGCAGAGATGGGGCAATTCCTGCCATAGGTCAAATCAGGAGAGAACTGGTGTCCTTTGCATTTAGCTATGTAGAGATCACAGATTAGCTTAGAGAGCACAATTTGGGCCTGAGTAGAAGGTACGGAAGCTGCAACAGTGAATGGAGAGAACTTATCCAAGCAATGAGCTAGCAAGGGGAGTGAAGGCTGTAGTTGGAGGAAGATGAGGGTCTTTAGTCTGAAACAGAAGGAACTGGTAGAAAGCAGAGGCTGAAGATAGAAGATAGAGCTGAGAAAGAACCTCAGAGAGATGGGATCCAAAGAGTAAGGGGCATGACCAGGTGGGCAGTAGCCGACAGCTAGAGCCGACAGTGGTAGGGTGGCTCTGTGGTGGGTCTCAGGGGATAGAGAACTGAGGCAATGGTAATGGTATAGAAAGGAGCTGGTCCAGCAGCCTTCACCTGTGGGGGAAGCAGTGTGCGTAGGGGAAACTGGGCTTCTTAGGAAAAGGAAGAGAGAGAGGTGTGAGGGATGGGATTCCTAAGGCCTCGGAGAAACCGTTTTAGAGGAAAGGGAGCAAAGAGAGAGAGGAAGAACAAATTGTTTCCCCTCTCCTTTATAAACTCAACCAATACAGCATCAAAATGTGTGGGGATTTCCCTCTCGCCAACAGTCAGTTTTCCAATGGGCATCAGTGGCTTTCCTTATAATTTAGCTTAGTTCTAACACTGTTTACCTGGGGAAAGCTTTAGATCCATAAGGTCCAGGGCACCCTGCAGAATTAGCCCCCTTCAGATGCCAATCATAGGGAGTACTTGTTGCCTATACTCCTGACTAACTGCCCCCAAATGGTGTTTCCATTCTCCCTCTTCAGTATCATTCAATCTATTGGAGCAACTCGAAAAACAGAAAAACTTTTATTTATGTTTACCTGCAATTACAAAGGCTTCAGGTGAGCCTTTAATCCTAGCACTCAGGAGGCAGAGGCAGGCGGATCTTTGTGAGTTCAAGGACAGCCTGGTCTACAGAGTGAGTTCCAGGACAGCTGGGACTACAGGGAGACCCTTTCTCGAAAAAGACCAAAAAACAACAACAACAACAACAACAACAACAAAAACAAAAACCCCACAAAGGCTTCAGGTGAACAGCCAGGTGGATGCAAAGGGCAATAGAGAAGGAAGGGTTAGGTGGAGGGCTGTCTAGGTCCCCACATATGCAGCACTGTGAAAACCCTCCAAACCATCTGCTGGGTGTTTTGGAGGCTGGATTACATAAAGATAATTGATTACATCATTGGTCATTGGAAATCAACTCTATCTTCAGCTTGTTTCTCTTCTTCAGAGATTGGGGCGGGAGTGGTGTTGTGTGATACACAATCAATAGCTAATCTTCATTATCAATGTGACTGGATTTGAAATCACCTAGGAGATACACCTCCAGGCATGTCTGTGAATGCATTTCTAAAAAAAGTTTAAGTCAGGGAAGATGCAGTCTGAGTGCAGCAGCTCTCTGAGCCGGGTTGCAGCCTGAATTAAAAGAGAACATGGACAAAGTGAGCTGAGCACCAACATTCATCTCCCTATGTTTCTCGACCACGTGCACAGTGACCAGGAGCCTCGCTCTCCAGACTGCACACCTTCCAGGTCCGGATAGACTATCCCCCCACAAAGTGAGCCAAAATAAACCCTTCCTTCTTTAAGTTGCTATTGTCACAGCAATGAGAAAAGTAACCATACGTGAAGGCTGAAAGGCCCAGCCCTCTGATCATGCCTGGAATTTCTAATGATCAGTCTCCATTGTGAAGCCATCGTCCGTCTGTCCCCCCCCCCCCACAAGGACCCAGAAATTTCTTTAGTATTAAAGAAGACACTCAACACTCTGGTGACTTCACACACTTTTGGGAGTTGTATGCCAGAAACCATGAGTGGAAACCAAATATCTGTTGCTTATTTATAGTTGGTTTGTTTGTGGTGTTAGGGGTTGAACCCAGTGCTCGGTGCATGCTAGGTAAGCTGTTTGCCACTGGCTACATACCCAGTTCTCCCTCTCAGATATCCATTTCTTTTTCTTTCTTTCTTTTTTTCTTTTCTTTTTTTTTTTTTTTTTTTTTTTTTTTGGTCTTTTTGAGACAGAGCCTCCCTTTAAGTCCTAGCTGGCCTGGAACTCATAGACCAGGGTGGCTTTGAACTCACAGAGATCTGCCTGCCTCTGCTGAGTGCTGGGATTAAAGGTGTGCACCACCAAGCCTGGGTCTATTTCTTTTTTAAAAAAATATTTTATTTATTATTTTTGTTTTAGTGTACGAGTACATTGCCTGCATGTATGTAAGTGCACCCATGTCATGCAATGCCCACAGAATGTCAGTAACTCCAGAATGAACTGGAGTTACTGACAGTTGTCAGCCATCATGTGGGTACTGGGAATCAAACCCTGGTCCTCTGCAAGAGCAGCCAGTGCTCCTAACTGCTGAGCCATCTCTCTAGCCCCTCAAATATCTATTTCTTATAATACGATCATATCACAGACCAGAATGAGAAACTGAGGAAGAAAGTGTGAGGACATTCACAGACCGGAAGGACCTCTCTCAAACACACTCAAGCATAACAGGGCTCTGGGATGGTTTGGGCAGGCTATGTGGATATGGGAAAACAGAGGACAAGAGCATTCAGACATCTTGGGATTCAGTTTTGCCTCTGATGCTCTAGGGCCGCTAGGTGGACTCAGTGCTGAGGAATGCTGGCCTGCAGCTCAGGATGGTGTTGTCCTGGAGATGCACAGGGGTTGCCAGCTGGGCGACGATCCGCATCCTGGCGTCTGCCCCGTCCCAGTGTACTGCACTGTCTCAGTGTCTCTTGGCCTGTTCACTTTAGGACTATTTTGTCTGTAAATTCAGAAACCAAGAAAAAGTACACAGTGGCCTTTGAACACCAGGAGAGGCTTGGTAAAACCAGACAGGCTGATCAGCCATGACATTAGCCAGCTCCAGCCCACACTGATTACTTTAGGTGCTCATTCAAGGACAGAGGTGATGTTTAGAGTAATTTCCCAGAATGATTGCTTTTATTAAAAAAAAAAAAGAAGGTGGGCATGGTGGTGCACACCTGCAGTCCTAGCACTTTGGAGGTAGAAGCAGAAGGTTCAGAGTTCAAGGCCAACTTTGGCTACACAGCATGTTTAAGGCCATTCTGGGCTGTATAAAATCCTGTCTCACCTACTCAACTCCCATCTGTAAAAAATTTTAAAATAAGACAGAAATTTTAAAATTCTCTAATCTATTCAAAATTGATTTTTTTCTTGAATTTGAACAAATGCCCACCCACTTGGCTTCTTGTTTTGGCCCCAGGTTGATTTATTTATGGGTTATATGCATTTTTACTTCTCATAGTGATTTTCTGTTTGACTTTTTTAAAGGCACTGGTCACCTTTTAGCCTCTGTCCAGTTCACTACACACCAATAATTTAGTGCTCTTTTGAGCACTCTTGAGCCCTTGAAATGCCATTCGTTGTAGGGGCTGGCTTCCTTATGCTTTCCCCTGTCAGCAGATTTTGTGGAGAACATCTTGCTGGTAGACCCCATTTTATTGTTTAATGATGAGGTTCAATGAAGCACTGAAGGGTAAGGTTTTAAAAGTATCCCTAGTGGGCCTTTGATGTAAAGCATAAAGGTCTCCTCTCTAAGCCTGTTCACTCCTTTTTCTCTTGCATTATTAATTCAACCATAAATTGCACACTTTTAATGAAGTGCTACCTTTGTGCCAACTTCCTGAGCTTCAGTACAGCATCTGGTGACAGAGAGATCACTTTACAACCGGTTTAAAGCATCAGTTGACAAGAGGCTCAGAAATAGCATTGTTACAGATCTTAAATGAATCCAATACTTGGGTGAACCAGGTGGCTTGGAGTTGGGGCGTATCAAATGTCCAGTGTAATGACGCAAGTGATCATGCCTATATGGCTCGCTTGCTTGCTACATGACCTAGAATGCTGCTAACATTATTTTAAAGATACAGACATGTGAGCATGTGAGAGATACATGTTAAGGGGTAGGTTCATGTTCTTAACTCTTTGCACTGCTATGTGATCAGATCTGTTTGGGAAAAATAAGTGTCCATTATAATATCTGAGGTTCTAGTTCTTCAAAATAAATACCCAGAAAGGACCAGTTGGAGGAAAGCTGCTGATGGCCATTTGCTACTGTGGAACTGGTCTGCATCCAGCTCTCCAGGCATTTTTTTCACCTGTGCTGCCATCTAGAGAAGAGAATTAGAAGCACATGAAATAAACTGAAAGTTACCAGTGGCATTCCCGGAAAACAGACACAGTATACTTACTTGTAGAAAACTCTAAGAAAAATCATGGGATTTGGCAGTTGTAATGTTATGTGTTCTTTTTCCTTCTCTTTTCATCTGGTCCAGCTACAATTTGGATTTGGATATCGGTTTATGGGTTTTTTCTGACAATATTCTAGGCATTGCAAGGGAAAGCATTTCCTTCGATGGCTTCCAACTGACTTCTTACAGATGTACAATCAGTTATGTAAATGTCCTGAGAACTCCCAATTGTCAAGCTATGGCTTCATTTTTCTGTAACTAAAGCATTACGGGAAAAGTGCTCACATTCCCAAGAATCCTGCTGGGTTTCTGGAAGAAATGGAGGCAGGTGGTGGTGTGTGCGTGTATGCATGTGAATAAAAGAAAGAAGTTCATTCAACACAGAGAGGAAGTTTCCTCAAATCAGTGTCTATAGATTCTATTAATTCTGCAAGATTGTTAGAGGTGAAACATGGGTCAAATAAATTTTGCTAGAGAAAACAGTATCAGACCATTTTCTTTTACATGTGTGTACTGTGAACTTTAATTTTACATGTGTGTACTGTGAACTTCAGGAGATAAAAACGCTGGGCAAGCTTTCTCAAACTTCTTTGACCTTGAAAGCCCATGTTTTTCATAGAACTGATGTTGTGTATAGGGTGCTTTAGGAAATACTACAACAGGGAAGGAAGTTGGCCTGTTGTGTGAACACTGAGTGCAAACACAGCAGCCCTCCCCAGCCTGCCTACCCCTTCTCTAATCTAAACATTTTTTGAAGCTTTGTTTTGGGTTGAGTGGATTAAGGAATTTAACCACAGCTTCTAACAACAGGAATATGTCCTTGTGAGAGCACTGTTGAGAGTACTTGCGTAAGCCTCAACAAGGCCTCTTGTGTAATCAAGAACTATAAACACAGTAGTATGAGGCTGCTGGCAGCTTAAACTGTTTTAGTAAACTTTGCATGTGTGTGGTTCCATATGTCTACTTGCAAACATAGGTATGTGTGCCTGTGCATGTACTTATGAAGGCCAGATGAGGGCATCCTCCTCTATCACGCTCCACCGTATTCATGTGAGGCAGGGTCTCTCTCCAAACCTGTAGGTCCCCTCCCGTTCTTCCCACCAGGCTGGCAGAGAGCATGCCCCAGCAATCCTCCCCTCTCTATCCCCAACAGCCCTGGAGTTATGGGTGTGTGTGAGACGATACCTGGCCAGCACTTCACGTGGGTGCTGGAATCTGAATTCAGGTCTGCAATGCTCTGCAGCGAGTACTCTAACAACTGAGCTGTCTCTCCTGCTCCCAAACTCTGCCTCCCTTTTTGAGACAAGGTCTTATATAGCCCAAGCTGGCCTGGAACTCACTATGTAGCTGAGGATGCCTTTAAACTTCTCTTCCTCCTGCCTCTATCTCCTAAGTGCTGGGATTACAGGCATGCACCTACACACCTAGTTTATGTGGTATTGGAGACTGAATGCATGCTAGGTAAGTGCTCTCCCAACTGAGCTATATCCTCAACCCCTCCTTATTTCTCTTAGTAAGCAGACTATTCTCTAAAATAAAGACAAAAATGACAACATAGCAAATGTATAAGTGGGCAACACGCTCCTTTATTATCCCTAGCATGCATTAAGTATGGCTCATAATTATGCTATCTTTCACATGTATGATGGCAGGGTTGGTTTCTTTGCTCCACCATTGTCACAAACAAGTGATGATGTGCTGTGTGTTACATTGTGACAGAGGCAAACATCTCAAATTCTTCAGCTCCATTATAATTGTAAGAGACGAACAATCATATTTATGGTCTGTGGCTCTCTAAACTTTGGGGTCTGGTGCATAAAACTGTACTTTTATGCCAGCAGGGATGAAAGAGAGGTGGGATTCTTTTGATAGCTGCAACTTGCAGATAAAACAAAGTAAGTTTATATGTAGCATAGGACACATTTCTGTGCACTTATGTGTCAAGAAACACACAGCAAGATGGTCTTTCTACTTTGTCCACATCCAGTGTGCTCTAAGGGAAAACGGAGCCAAGAAAACATGCACCTTGCCTTTAACTATCAAATAAGTGAAGTGATAAGTTTACACACAAAGAATACAAAGATCATTTATATGGATAAATAATTCTCATACCAGATTTACTCATTGTAACTAAAATAATAGGGCTTTGTCTTCTGTGGTGCAAGGCCACATTCTTCCATTGAAAATAGCCTTACAGAAAGATTGTTGTAGTAGCACCCATTGTTAGAGCATTCCACTCTATTTAAAAAAAGTAAATGGGGCTGGAGAGATGGCTCAGCAGTTAAGATCACTGACTACTCCTGCAGAGGACCCAGGTTCGATTCCCAGCACATTAAAGGAGGCTAAGAACCATCTTTAATTCCAGTTCCAGGGGAATCTGACACCCTCTTCTGACCTCCTCGGCATTGCACGACACGGGTGCACAGACCTACATGCAGACAGTACATTCATACACATTAAAAAAATGGCAATGACCATGAATATTAGCCATCTTTGTTCTAAAATTTTTAAATATGTTACCATGTCAGTATAGAATCTAAGGCCTTATACATACAAGTGCTCTACCATTGAGCCACATCCTTGGCTCTTGGGTCTTTTAAAATTTTTTTGTGATGTAGTTTAGGCTGACCCTGAACTAGGTCATCCTGGCAGATCTCAAACTTTTTCTCCTTTTCAAACTATTCTTTCTCCCTCAGCCTTCCTGATGCTAGGATTGCTGATACCCAGGGGAAATGACATTCTTGATGAAACTAAGTGAATAATAATATTTCTCTTCTAATAGTTTTTCTGTATTATAGAGACAGGGATATATAATTTGTGCTTTGAACTCAAGCACTAATGTCCCTGTTCAGACATTAGGAAGAGTGATAGAAAAACATCTTTCTTTACAAGGGAAATGCATCATTTTTATTTTATGAAGAACTGTCCCCTAGAGAAGTTCCTATGTCTAATGAAGGCAGGATTGGGATTCAATACAGCTCTGTTTGGCTTCCAGTCCTTAATATTTGTTCTCCTTATAGTGGAGCAGAGTAATTCTAGAAAATATTTGCTTCTTTCATTTCTTTTTTTCAAATGTTGCCCTCATTAACCTTGAACCCTTGGGACAAGCAATCCTTTGCCCTTAGCCTCCCAAGCAGCTGAGTAGTGAGGTCCACTCTACAGACACACCACTGCACCCCGCTTTCCCTGACTTTTATATCATAAAAATGTGACTTGCCCAAGTAAACTGTGGACACAGTTTCTCTGGTATTTAGAAACTGTACATATAAATCCAGGAGGTGATATGAGAATAGGCCTCATGGGACCCTCTCTGTTTTGCACACCACACCCTGTGAGAGCACCCCACACTCAGTGTAAGCAACTGCCTGGCACGGAGGTCCTTGGTAAAAATTTGTGCACTGAAGTGCACACAAATTATTATATTTTGGAATAAGTATTGGATTCACATGAACGTTAGTTCTCATTGTGATTCTTTTGCAAGATAATTCTATTAGGAACTTGTAAAGGAAAAAATAAGTTATCAGGGTAATTCAGGATATTTGACAGTAATTCTATCTTCTAAATCTTCCCATTTTTGTGAACATATTTTCTAGTTAAATTTCAACAATTCATCATACCACTAGTCAATGTGTGGATAATTGAGAAACTTTCCCTACATAGATATCTGGTCATTTCTCCCAACCAATTATTCCCTGAAAATGGCTTTTAAAGAGTAGATTTGAAAGTCAGACATGAAGATAAAGACTAATTATTAGAATCCTTTGCCTCTTGCTTTGTACTAGGCATATAACACATGCTGAAAAAGAAGGAGGGGTTCTGAAGTAAAGGAAGCTTCTTAGAGAATTAGGATGAGTGTAGAGAGAAAGATCTTGGATGATTGTGTGAAACTGAACCAATCATTTCTCTTTTTCCTGCCGTTTCTGGAAGCCAGAGCTTTGGACCTAGTTAAACACTAACGGCCTCTAGATTCTATGGCCAAGGCCAGTTCATTCTTGAAAAGCAAAGCCATGCTTCTTTGTGTCCACTAGGGGACACTGTAGCACAAACACAGTGGCTTCTGTCTGTCAATTTTTCCAATTGGGTTTACTTTGGTTTTTTTCCTCTCCTGAATTTATTTCCCTTGATAATATTCCTTACCTTTAACCTTCAAATTCAAGTTTATACTACAAAGTCTAAGATTTAATTCAGTAATAGCACTTGGATAAACCCTAGAAGAAATGCAGCTCAGCGATTTATAGGGCTTAATAGGGAAAAAAAGATGCACAGACCCATTTACATTGTAAATAAGAGCTTCAGGATTTTGGTTGGTCCCTAAGGGGAGCCTTGAAATTCTTCTAGAGGGAAATGAAGTGGGGCACATTCCAATTTCCAAAACAATGAAGCTGTAAGCTAAAGAAACATACCAACTTTATGTGAAAACAATTCAAGATTATTAGGAAAGAAAGCTTAAATTGAGGTAGATATACCATGTTCTTGGATAAAAAGATTAAGTATTGGGATTGGAGAGATGACTCAGCAGTTAAGAGCATGGACTGTTCTTGCAGAGGACCAGGGTTTGATTCCCAGCACTCACATGGTGGCTAAATCTGGTGTGGTGGCACACGACTTTAATCCCAGCACTCAGAGGCAGATGGATCTCTGTGAGTTCAAAGCCAGCCAGGTCTACAGAGTGAGTTCCAGACCAGCTGGGGCTGCAGGGAGAAGGGTATCAAAAAAAAAAAAAAAAAAAAAAAAAAAAAGAAGAATGAAGTTATTTACATGTAAAATTTTCTCCAAATATATAAAAGGTTAGAACATTTGCAAATTATTTTAATGTTATTTATTTTTCTTTTATTATTTTTAAATATATATATTATTTTTTTTTTTTTTTTTTTTGGGGTTTTTTGTTTTTTTATTTTTTTTTTTTTGTGTCTTTTCGGAGACAGGGTCTCCTTGTAGCCCCAGCTGTCCTGGAACTCCACCTGTAAACCAGGCGGGCCTTGACTACAAAGAGCCACTGCCTCTGCCTACCCAAGTGCTAGTATTAAAGGCGCGCGCCAAGAATGCCCGGCTCACACTAGTGTATTTTTTTAATTTTTTTTTTATTAATTTTATTTATTTCTGTATGTGAGATGAATGTACTGTCGGCAATGCAAGTCTGTGCACCCTGGTTCGTTCAATGCCCGCGGAGGTCAGAAGATGTCTTCGGATTCCCCTGGAACTGGAGTTCTCCTGGAATTGGAGTTTCAGACGGTTATCGGCCGCCATGTGGGTGCTGGGGATTGAACCCGGGTCCTCTGTAAGAGCGGTCGGCGCTCTTAACCGCTAGGCCATCTCTCCAGCCCCTAGTGGATTTTTTAAAAGAAACTTGAGAAAGTAGTTCTAAAATTCACTGAGAACAATTACGCTGAAAAAAGTTAAGGAAAAAAAAAATCTAAGTTTTTGAAGGGGAAGAGAATCTGACCTACTACATTTTTCAAAAAGTGATGAAACAGCTCGAATTAAAATAGCACCACAGGGCTAGCTAGGGAGGTAGCCCTAGTTAAGTTGGTAACGTATCTGTCACACAACCATGAGGTCCTGAGTTCTGAGCTCCAGAACCCACAGAAAAGTCAAGGTTCTGTGGGCAGAGATGGGGCATAATAGGCAGATCCCTGAAGGTCATTGGCCAGCCAGCCCAGCTGAGTCCAGGGGCTTCAGGTTCAGTGAGAGACCCTGTCTCAAAAAATAAAGGCACTTGAGACCAGCAAGGTGGCTCAGAAGAAGGTAACTCCAAGTGATTCCCAGAACCTTCAAGGTATCACACACACACACACACACACACACACACACACACACACACACACACACAGCGCAAGTGCTGTGTGTGTGTGTTGGTTACTCAGCAACCCACCACTTCTCTCAGTATGGAGAGTAGAAAAGAGGATATTTTTATTTTTCCTCTTCCAGACAGCTAGGGCATGAGCACACATCCAATCTGTCCACTAGGATGCTGACACTGAATCCGGAGGAATGATGCCACACACAGGATCTAGTGAAGCACTGACACTGATAGTGTTAATCATCCAGGAGAACAGAGAAGCCAGAGGGGCAATGCCACTAGAAACTCTCCCTTGGCTTCTTCCTGTTGCAATTCTTGGCCCCGTTCTGGAAGCATGCCAATCAGTGCCTGCAGTGGTTCTTGGCCATGCTTTCTGCCGCCAGGCTCCTTTATGCTTGTCTGTTTACTGAACCTCATGTTGAACATTCTCATGGACTTTGTGAGCTACTTGGTATGTCTCAATAAGTTCAAGTTAGTGTCCCCAGACATTGTTCAGTGCAAGTTCATCCATTAGGGTCTAGTCGAAGTATTTAGAGTCTCTTGTTTAAGAAGATCAGTTCTTCTTCACCCAGCAATAAATAGCTGCCAACAATTCTTTGACTAAGACTGTGGCCTGCTTCTCATTCCCACAGTTTTGTGCTGGGTTTTTGTTTGAGTTTGCGTAGGTCTTGTGCATACTGACACCATTGCTATCGGTTCATACGAGCAAGGTCCCAGGAGCCTGTAGGACTCTACTTCCATATGGTCATGCACCTCCTCCCTGACTTTTACCATATTTCAGCCCTCTCTTCCCTCTGAGAGCCCTGGGTGGGTGCAGTTTAATATAGGAGTCTGTCCAAGGACCACACTCTGCAGACTCCTAACCTCTACACTTTGGCCATTTATGGCCTTTTGTGTTCCTGGCCCTCTATTGCTTGAGGGAGCTTCATTGTTGAGAACTGAGAGATGCAATAGTGCTCTCTTTACCCCTTGTTCTATGTTCCCTGAGCCCTAGGTATAGCAGTTGCATTATAGATGTACCACTTAGGCTTGGGAAATTCACAGTCAATCTCTGTGTATGACCAGTTGTGGAACTCTGTAAATTCTTACAGAGTTGAAAAAGAAGCTTTTCAATACAAATTGGAGGGAACAACAACAACAACCAAAGTACTGGGACAAAGAACTGACTGAAACAGTAAAATTTTCCCAAAACAATAATCCTCTGCTTTGAAAAAAAAAATGTTAAAAAGACTCAGAAAAGACATAATACATGTATGGTAGAATGGATGAACTCGGATGGGGTGGGGGGCATGGAAAGGGAAATGAGTCTAAATTGGACCAAGAAATGATGTATGAAATGCATAAAACTTCAATAAAAAAATTTTAAAAGGATAAAAAAGAAGCTTCTTTGATGAGTGGTAACTGGGTTACCACTTGTATGTAAATATAAGGACACATATTTTTTTTTTTTTTTATTTTTTTTGGGTCTTTTTGAGACATGTGTCTCGCCCTGTAGTCCCAGCTGTCCTGGACCTCACTCTGTAGACCAGGCTGGCCTTGAACTCACAAAGATCCGCCTGCCTCTGCCTCCCAAGTGCTAGGATTAAAGGCGTGCGCCACCACGCCCGGCTAAGGACACATATTTTTGAATACAGCAAGGTGGCACACGCCTTTAAACCCAACACTTGGGAGGCAGAGGCAGGCAGAATTCTGTGAGTCCAAGTCTTAGGGATGTGTTTCCCCCCATTGAGAGGGCTTTAAGTCCAAGTAGGTAGCTTTTGATTACCCCTGAGATAAAGGTGCCACTATTGTACCAATGCTGTTTGCTGTGCTAATCACTGATGTGATTATTAGGGCTTAAAGCTGGTGTTGGACCATCAACTGCTGTTATCCCTTAGCAGCTTGTGTAGTACTCTCCAAAACTGTAAGAGCTTGCCTGTAGGGGGAGTGGTTTCTAGGTCAGTTCCAGCTCCATTGTCCAAATCCTGTGTCCAAAATATGTCCTGCTTTTGCAATAGGGTATCACCTTCAAGCTCTGGGAGGCAAGTAAAGGCTGTGACAACAGCCTGTGTAATTTTAGGAGTCTCTTGGATTACCCTGACCAACAACTCAAAGGAAGGTTTCTCCTATCTGGCACTGTTTCTTCTTACCTAGCCTTCACCTATACACATGGACTCATATAGAGATATTGTACCTTTTTGCTCAGGGTCTTACCTACATTATTTAATGTGCTGATACAGAAAGATTAGCCTTTCTTTTTTGTTTTTTTATGTGTTTGGATGTAGGTTTGTGTACCCATGTCGTGCATGTAGGTTTGTGTACCCATGTCGTGCATGGAGGTTTGTGTACCCATGTCGTGCAACGCCGTGGAGATCAGAAGAGGGTCTCGGATTCCCCTGGAACCGGAAAGGAGGTTCTTAGCTGCCATGTGGGTGCTGGGGATCGAACCCCAGTCCTCTGCAAGCAAGAGCAGTCGGCGCTCTTAACTGCTAGGCCATCTCTCCAGCCCCAGATTAGCCTTTCTAAGATTAAATTGCTTCATAGTGGAGAATTTGGGGAAGTCAAAGAACCCACATGTTCAATTCTTAGCCTTCCTGTCATCTGAATCTTTAGCTTAGCAGGTCATTTCTCCTTTGTTTTTGCCATTGGAAATTCCTAGTTTGAGGAGGTTACTTTAGAGATGAAGCTAATTCCCTTAGGCCTTCACCATACACTATTTGCCAAATCTATAATTAGAGTCCAATTTTAATATGATTCAAGAAGCCATTATAAGATCTAGGGGTACAGCTCAATAATTAAATGCTTGCCTAGTATGTTTGAGGCCCTGTTTCAGTCCACTAAAAAATCTATTATAAAGTGAAAAGTATGACTCCAGCAGCAAAGAATGGAAGGGGTTTGGTAACTACTTGTGGGATGCAAATGAATATTAGGTAGCCAAGTTTTGAGGCTGGATTGCATTTACTAGTAGGATTTACAAGGGATTCTGGATTAATAGCCATAGCTGGAAATATTTCTGTGTCTTCTCTTAAAAGTTGATGAACACCTGGACCTAGGGAGACTTGTGCAAAATCAGTAAGAGAGTCTTTTTTTTTTGTCTTTTCGAGACAGGGTCTCCCTGTAGCCCCAGCTGTCCTGGAACTCACTCTGTAGACCAGGCTGGCCTTGAACTCACAAAGATCCTCCTGCCCCTGCCTCCCAAGTGCTAGGATTAAAGGCGTGTGCCACCACGCCCGACAGAGATTCATTTTGAAATTGAGTGTAAGCGCTTCTAAGAATGAGCCAGAATACATAAATATTATCATTTTATTGCTCAAAACAGAGATGATCAGATTTCCTGGTTATAATGTTGAATTTTTTTTTAGTTAAGTAATTATTTTCAGGCCAGGCATTGTGGCACACGCCTTTAATCCCAGCACTCAGGGGGTAGAGGAGATCAAGACTAGCCTGGTCTACATAGCAGATCCCAGGCCAGCTGGGGCTACAGAAGACTTTGTTTCAAACAACCTCAATAATAATAATAACAACAACAATACATTTTCCCTAACACATAGTAAATATATATCTAATGTGTTCATCTTACCCATCTGCTCACAAATGACTTCCAAATCACATTGGCTTTGAAGTTAAGCATGTAATGAATGTTACCATAGTTGAGATATGAGAAGTACTTTGTTCTTTTTTTGGTCTTTTTGACATAGGGTCTCCCTGTAGCCCCAGCTGGCTGGTCTGGAACTCACTAGGCAGACCAAACGGGCCTTGAACTCATAACAGAGTTCCAGAGTTCTGCCTGCCTCTGCCTCCCAAGTACTGGAATTAATGGCATGTGCCACCATGTCCGACTGAGAAGTACTTTTTTTTTTGTCTTTTTGAGACAGGGTCTCCCTTTAGTCCCAGCTGGCCTGGAGCTCTCTTAGGTAGAGCAGCCTGGCCTTGAACACAGAGATCCGCCTGCCTCTGCCTCCTGAGTGCTGGGATTAAAGGTGTGTGCCACCACACCTGGCCAGAGAAGTACTTTTAAACAGAAAAATCTGAGCAGATTGGATTGGTCACAGTAGAATTTATTCTAGTTAATTGACCTCTGTTAAGTTTGAAGTTTTGAAAAACTATCACATCTGCATCTGATACTTCTTGGTCAATAGGGGAACATCATTTGTATTTCAGAAAAAATTTTGAAGGTAGAATCACTTGCCCACATCCTAGCACTGTTCAGGCAGATGCACGCAGTGGTGGTAAACCATCAAGCATGGCTTTCACAATCATCAGGACCACACTTGAAGGAGGCTTTCAGACAGTGGTATGAAATGAATCACTTGTCTAATGATTTTCATAGTCACCAATGCTTTCTTGTACTTATGAGTACTTTTAGTATTATCTTATTTTTTTTTTTAATTTTATTTATTTCTGTATGTGTATGAATGTACTTTCTGCATGCAGGTCTGTGCACCCATGTCGTGCAATGCCACGGAGGTCAGAAGAGGGTCTCGGATTCCCCTGGAACTGGAGTTCTCCTGGAATTGGAGTCACAGACGGTTCTTAGCCGCCATGTGGGTGCTGGGGATCGAACCCAGGTCCTCTGCAAGAGCGTCGGTGCTCTTAACCGCTAGGCCATCTCTCCAGTCCCGTATTATCTTATTTTTAAACTTTGCAGTGAAAGCAAACTCTTGCCTGGTTTTCTTTCCAGTCCACAGTAGCTTCTAGGCAGCCAGTTTTGGGCATTCAACATCATTTGATAGCACTGTAAGTGGCTGCATCAGGACGGCCCATGGTAATTTCCCAGCCTGTTTTTCCTTATTAATCATAGCCAACATGCCTAGTAACTTCTAAACTGATTATTTCACATCTTTGAACAACCTTGCTTCTAATTTCATAATATTTAGGGATTTATTTTTAGCATTGAAATTTATGCTAAAGATTAATAAATCCAATAAACTTGATCCTTCAGTGGTTGAGTTTGGCTTTCTCTGTCTCTCTGTCTCTCTGTCTTTCTCTCTGTATGTGTTTATGTATATGTGAAAAGTCCCACAGGTTTTCTCCCTTACTTTTCCATTATTTAAAATGGATTCGACAAAGAATCTAGTTTGATGAGGCTACATGTTGTATGATTCCAATTGTAGCACATTCTGGAAAAGATAAAAATTATGGACATAACAGAAACATGAGTGATTCCAAGAGGATAAGATGATGGAGGGATGGATACCTAGCGAACAGGAGATGTTTAAAGCAGTGAAACTACCCTGCAAGCTGCTGTGTTGGTGGGTAGATGTCATTATATAGATCTTCAAACCCAGAATGCACAGCACCAAGACTGAAACTGTGCAGATTATAGATTCTAGGTGATAGTAATATGGCAATGTAGGTTCATTAATTGTGACAAATGTGCCAGTCTGGTGGGAGAATGTTAAAAATCAGGTGTGCTATTCCTGTGAACAGGCAAGAGGAGATATAGAAAACTTTGTACCCTCATTTAATGTTGTTATGAATATAAAACTTCTCTAAAAACAAAGACCTCGAACTAAGTCCATTAAATTAATTTCACATGCTTCTTTTTATCTTTCCTTTTTTTAGTTTGTTATTTGAGGCAAGGTCTCATGTAGTTTAGACTGGCCTAGAACTTGCTATGTATCTGAGGATGATCTTGAACTCTTAAAACTCTATCTCCGGGGAACCGGGGTCGCAGGGGAGACGCCATAACGCGCCAGGGCAGCAGGATCAAAAGGTTATTCCTGGACAAGCTGTCGGCCCATGAGGGGAAACAGCCAGAATTGACCAGAGTCCAGGTCAGCAGCTCCAGAGAGAGTGGACTGTTTTGCCTCTCATCCACCTGTGCCCCTTTTCTAAGCCTAGGGAACAACCTGCGGAAGAGGGGGCGTGGTAGAATGTAAGGGCTGCGATTGGGATGAATGGTGAAACTACAGCAATGTAGTCTGGACACTCATTTGATCAACTTGATTGAACAAACAACCTGTCACCCCCCACTGGATGGTGGGGCTGTAGGTGTTTGGGCACAACAGCCTGCAGATAGGTTTTGCATGAAGGATGCTTGTACTCATGGATTATCACTTATAGCTAAAAATGAAAAAAAAAAAAAACTGAGAGAAAGATGCAGGACAGTTATGGCAGAATGCATGATCTGGGATGGGGTGGGGGTGGGAGGGGAGGGAAAGGGAAATAAGCCTGAACTGAATTGGAAAAAATGTATGAAATGCACAAAGCATCAATAAAAAACTAATTAAAAAAAAAAAACTCTATCTCCTCCTTCCAAATGCTGCAATTACAAAGGTGCATAAACACGTTCAGCTTTCTTTTTTTTACATTAAAAAATACATAGCTAATTGGGTGGGAGAGATGGCTCAGTGGTTAAGAGTGCTTGCTGCTTTCGAAGAGGATTGGAGTTTGGTTCCCAGCACCATATCAGCTATCCACAACTCCAGGTCCGCAGGATCCACTGCATGCAGCACTGCACATGTACTTATATGCAGGCAGAACACTCATACTCATAAAATGCAAATAAATAAAAAATTAAATTCCATGTTTATTTTTTCTAGGAAGTGGCCAACAGAAAATTTGAAATTAGACATGTGATTTGCTTTATATGTTCACTGATCATTGCTGATGCTAGGGATTTAGCAAAGAATTGGAAACCAAGCCAAGCAGAATTTGATCAATGTTTCCTGTAACTCATTAGTGAGAATTATAAAGATGTCAGTTTCTGGAGCTCTGTATGCACGTGCACACATGAAAGTAAGTGTTTTATTTAAAAGATGGAAATTGGGCTGGAGAGTTGGCTCAGTGGTTAAGAGCACCTGTGCCCAGATGACAGCTAACAACCATCTGTAAATCCAGTTCCAGGGGTGCCAACACCCTCTTTTGACCTCCAAGGACACTGCACAACACGGGTGCACTTACACACATGCAGATCATATACTCATACACACAAAATAAAACTAATAAAAAATTAAAAAGAAAGTGATCTCCTTATGGATTTTGAGGAAGGGTTAAAAAGCCAACCCGAGAGTTAAGCAGGACACTAGTTGGACCTCTAGGGCAACAGGAGAAACATTACTGCAATCAAAGTTCCTTGTCAATCTGATTGGCTCATTCCTGCTGCTCAGCTTCTTCCCCTACTCCCACTACAAAGAGAATTTCCTCATGAATTGGGAAATATGGACACCAACAATTCTTTGGGTCAGTGCCTTAAAGAACTTCATGTCTGACTCTGAGTCCAGTCAAAACTCTCTGACTTTACTGGTCCGAGTCAGGTGCCTGTCCTCAGAGCAGCTGAGTGTGAACATGGGAGTTAGGTTCATGTATGCAGAGAAAAATCTGGCTAGTGCCATGTGGGTAGTGGCAGGGGAGAAGAAACCAACTTTCAGTCAAGAGAGCTTTTGAGGACAGTAATAGCACAGACACCAGTAATTATTAAGAACTTTGGCTGGGCGTGGTGGCGCACGCCTTTAATCCCAGCACTTGGGAGGCAGAGGCAGGCATATCTTTGTGAGTTCAAGGCCAGCCTGGTCTACAGAGTGAGTTCCAGGACAGCTGGGGCTACAGGGAGACCCTGTCTCAAAAAACGCCAAAAAAAAAAAAGAAAAAGAAAAATACTAAATAGCTAACCATTTTTAAGTTAGAGTCCTTTTTGATATTACTAAATGATAATGACAATATTAGTTGCAAAAGACATGTTTGTCCCTCAAGTTTCATAACATAATGTTAAAGCTTAGCTGATTCATCTAAAAACATTCCTCATTAATTTTATTGTACATATTCATCAGGCGTTATGTTAGTTATATTCTTGTTGCTATGGTAGTCTACTATGACCAGGGCCATCCCTGGTCAGACACCTTTAATCCCAGCACTCCGGAGGTAGAGGCAGGTGGAAATCTGGGTGTTCAAGGCCAGCATGGTCTACAAAGCAAGTTTGGTTAGAGTCTATGATGGCGGAAGAGGCATTAAAGCTGGAGTGGAAAGGTTATATTTCCGGGGCTGGAGAGATGGCTCAGCGGTTAAAACCACCGACTGCTCTTGCACAGGACCTGGGTTCGACTCCCAGCACCCACATGGTGGCTAAGAACTGTCTTTAAGCCAGGTGTGGTGGCGTACGCCTTTAATTCTAGCACTCAGGAGGCAGAGGCAGGCGGATCTCTGTGAGTTCAAGGCCAGCCTGGTCTACAGAGTGAGTTCCAGGCCAGCTGGGGCTATAGGGAGACCCTGTCTCAAAAAAAAAAAACAGAAAGAAAGAATAAAGTTATTTTGTGGGAACGCATACTATATTTTAAATTATTTATTTTATATATGTGTGACTGTTGGCCTAAGTGCACCCACATGTGCAGTGCCCACAGTGGCCAAAGAGAGTATTGGATCTCCTAATACTGGGCCAGTTGTTAGCCATCATCCTCGTAAGAGTAGTAACCACTTAACCTTAATCTTAACCACTGAGCCATCTCTTTAGCCCTCAGTATATTATTTTGAAATATAATTTGTCTTTTCTATTTTCTTTTTTTTTTTTTTNGCAGAGGCAGGTGTGATCTGTGTGAGTTCAAGGCAGCCGGGTCTACAGAGTGATTTCAAGGCAGGTGGGGCTACAAGGAGACCATGTCTCAAAAAAGACCAAAAAATAAAAAAAATAAAAATAAAAAAAATAAAAAAAAAAGAAACAAAACCCACCTTAAAAAAAAAAACACAATACAGAGGCTTATCACAAACTAGTGTGCATAGTATAGTTCCCTGGGTTTTATGATGTTGAAATAGTTCTCTATGGGTTGGTGAGTTACAGCTGCCCACTTTTGCCTTCCACCCCACTGACTCATGGATAAGACCATGGTATAGCAGAAGGATATCCATTCTGATTTATTCCAACTGGTTGTTTTGAATATCAAGGATATTAAAACACATTGTTGACTGTACATGCCTACTGGGATATCCCTTACAATAACAACAACAACAACAAAAAGAACAAAACAAACCTATAAAACAAATTTCAAATTATTTCCATAATAGTGCTGCCTGTCTTTAATTTCAGCTCTTGGGAGGCAGAGGCAGGTGGAGCTCTGTGAATTCTAATCTTAGAATTAGGCCAGCCTAATCTACATAATGAGTTCCAGGCCAACCAGAGCTTTATACTGATACCCTGTCTCAAAAAAAACAAACACAAAACAAGCAAGTTATCTGTAATGATTAAATTATCAGTAAAAATGATCAAAATATGTTGTATGAAATTCACAAAAAATTCAATAAAAAAATTCAGAAAGTACTAATGATGTAAATATTGGAACCAGCCATTACCAAGTGCTACTAACATCGTTAAAGACAGTCAGATATTGCCACCTCCCAATTAAAGTGCCACTTAGGAATGGCACTAAAAAAAAAATCAAACTGGAATTAGATTAACCATCTAGAACCAACTAGCATTTTATAGGTGATAAAGGAAAGAGTGAGACACGTTATTTGATCCCACTGGAAGTCAATCAGCAAAATAAAAGAATGGAAAAATCTTTACAGTGACTGAATGACTGGTTTCTTTTATGAATGCCCTACAGAGACCCAGCCTTATAAACTTATTTAAAACATTATGAAGTCTGTGTGTGTGTGTGACATGACCATGAGGGTCTTGCCGGTGAACTCTGTACATAAGAACCTGGAGTTGCAGAATCAAAAGATCAAAAGGTTGGACATGCCTGGAGGGGAAAGAACATGGAGGAGGTGAGTTGTGCAGATTGAAAGAGGCTTAACAAGTAATAGGCAGGCCAGGGTGAAGGCCTCATTTCATTTATGATTTAAACAAGACAATGAGAGAGAGAGAGAGAGAGAGAGAGAGAGAGAGAACATGAACCAATAGCTTCATAAGCACCAGGCAAAGGAGAAGAGGGTGAAACGGGCCCTTTACTGTGTCTTGTACAGTCACAGCCTCAGAGTGGCCCAGTGGGCAAGAAGCCAGGAGGCAACCGGCTCCGAAGGTTTCCAGGTGTGCTGGATAGCTTTAGTGTCAACTTGACACACCTGGGTTGAGGGAGCCTCAACTGGGGAATTGGCTCCATTGGATTGGCCTGTGGCCACATCTGTGGAGTATTGTCTTGATGGTCGAGCAGTGTGGGAGGGCCCAGCCCACAATGAGTAGTGCCACCCTGTGCAGGTTGTTGTGTACTGTATAAGAAGGCAGGCTGGGCATGAGCCAGGGGAGCAAGCCAGTGAACAGCATTCCTCCATGGCCTGTGCTTCAGCTCCTGCCTCCAGGTTCCTGTCCTGAGTTCCTGTCTTGGGCTCCCTAAGTGATGAACTGTGACCCAGGAGATGTAAGCTGAATAAACCCTTTCCTCCCCAAGTTGGTGTCGGTCAGAGTGTTTTGTCACAGCAATGGAAGACAAACTAGAACACGAGGCCTGGACCTGTATAAAATTAGATGCCATTAGAACTCTACTGAACTCATTAGCATACTCCTTTTCCTGGGTTTGGTGCAAATTGTCCCTTTTTTTTTTTTTTTTTTGGCTTTTCAAGACAGGTTCTCCTTTAGCCCCAGCTGGCCTGGAGCTTGCTCTGTAGACCAGGCTGGCCTTGAACTCACAGAGATCCACCTGCCTCTGCCTCCCAAGTGCTGGGATTAAAGGCATGCACCACCATGCCCAGCTATTTTTGTGTATTTCATATAGAGCATCTCAAACCATCTTAATTGCCTTTATCCCCCCTCCCCGTTGGCCCCTCCCACAGCACCTCCACTGGGGTTCATACGCTCTGTCATTTGAGTTAAGGCCTATTGTGTCAAGTTAGCATCTCTGAACTTTCCTCAAAGTTCATCCAGGCTCTTGCTTTAAGAAGCTCAGCTCTTCTTCTCCCAACAGTAATCAGCTGCCATTATTTCTTCAGTTAAGACTGGGGTCGGCTGCCCATTTCCCCAGTTCCATGCTGGGTTTTTGTCTGCTTGGGTTTGCATGGGTCTTCTGCATGTTGACACCATTGCTGTAGGTCCATGTGAGCAGGGTCCCAGGAGCCTGTAGGGTTCTATGGAGCTCTTTCCATGTGGTCATGCACCTCCTCCTTGGCTCTTACAATCTTTCTGCTCCCTCTTCCGCAATGGGTTCTGAGCCCTGGGTGGGTGGAGTTTAATATGGGAGACCTGTCCAAGGACCCATGTTTTGCAGACTCCTGCTTTGGCCATTTATGACCTTTTGTGTTCCTGGCCCTCTGTTACACAAGGGAGCTTAATTAATGAGAGTTGAAATTCATTAGTGTTCTCTTTACCACTTGTTCTATGTCCCATGGGCCTTAGGTGTAGAGGTTGTGCTGTAGATGTGCAGCTTAGACTTGGGCAAGTCACAATGTCTGTGTGTGATCAGTTGTGGTACTCTGTAATAGACTCTGTTGATGCAAAAGAAGCTCTTTGATGAGTGATGACTGAGATACTTGACAGTAAATATAAGAATACATATTTTGCACTTAGTAAGATGTCACTTAAACACAAGGATGTGAGCACCTTGGGGATTTCTCTAAGATCTGTGACCACTCCATTCATGTGTATCTAGCTATGTTTACACTACCACACATGAGGTTCCTCCTATTGAGTGGGCTTTAAGTCCAATTAGGTAGCCATTGATTACCCTTCAAGATAAAAATGCCACTATTGCACCAATATCATATGCTGTGCTGGCCATCGATGTGGTTGTTTGGTCTTGAAGCTGGTGTTGGCCCACTGATTGATGCTCTCCCTTAGCAGCTTGTATAGTACTGTCCACGGCTATGAGAGCCAGCCTTTGGGGGAAGTGGCTTCCAGGTCAGTTCCAGCTCCATTATTCCAAATCCGGTCTCTGAAGTATGTCCTGTCTTTAGCAATAGGGGCTTACCTTGAAGTTCTGGGAGGCAATCAAGAGCTATGGTGTAACTTTAGGAGTCACTTGGACTACCCTGGCCAACAAGTCAAAGGAAGGTTTCTCCTGTTTGGCACTGTTTCTTGTTATGTAGCCTTTAGCTAAGCACATGGACTCATGTAGAGATATTGTATACATAATTTGTTATTAGGTCATTAGATTAATATGATTCTTTCTATTTTTTATACTAGCTAGGCATTATTTATCTCTTCTCCCTCTCTCTCCCTATCTAACCCTCCCTCAGTGCCTTCCCCATTTAAAGTGTCCCCATTTCCCCCATTTCTCTCTTGATAATACAGTCTCCTATGGTCGCACCTCTCTTGAGCTCCTTCTTTCCCTTTATCCCCAAATTTCCTTGTATAATCTTCTCTCCCCCTCCCATCTAAATACCCCCATTTTATTCTATCTCCTGCTATTCTCCTCTCTCAGGTTCCTTCTTTTCCTTTACCTCCATGATTGTTTTCCATTTTCTTGGTTCCTGCAGTTATATCAGGATACAAACTCATATATAAAGATCTGGTACTAGGAACCTCAAATGAGGGAGAACATATGTCATTTGTTTTTCTGAGTCTGTGAGTTCTGAGTATGTGTTAGTATAACAGTTTCTTATTCTATCCATTTACCTGCAAATTTTTTTTTTTTTTGAGACAGGGTCTCCCTGTAGCCCCAGCTGGCCTGGAACTATGTAAACCAGGCTGGCCTTGAACTCACAGAGATCTACCTGCTTCCTGAGTGCTGCAATTACAGGCACATGCCACCACGCACGGCGATTTCTTTTTTTTTTTCTTTTTTTTGTCTTTTCAAGACGGGTTCTCTGTAGCCCCAGCTGTCCTGGAACTCACTTCTGTTAGACCAGGCTGGCCTTGAACTCACAAAATGTAGCCTAGCTTTGCCTCCAGGTGCTAGGATAAAGGCGTGTGCCACCACGCCCGTGAGGGGAGCGATTGTCATCTTTATTGCTGACTTAAGAACTCCATTGTTAAATTCAGCATGTTTCATTTCCACTCATCAGTTGAAAGGGACACTTGGTTGCTTCCATCTCTTAGTTTGTCGAGTGAAAAGAGCAAAACAACAAACATGGGATTGTGCCAAGTATCGTCTGCAATAGATGAGTGCCTTTGGTAATCATAGCCAAGATTATGGGTATGATGGGTCAAGGGTGGTAGTTTATTTTTTTTTTTTTAGTTTATGAGTTCTCCACCACTGCTTTTCGCATAGGGGTCGTTCAGGCAAGCTGTAAGCCCACCAGTAGGGAACGAGCGATTTCCTTTTTCACCACATTCGCTCTCCAGCATTTGCTTCCTTGATGGTTAGCGGCAGCCATGATCGGGGTATAAGATTGAAGGTCTTAAAGTGGCTTAATTTTGCATTTTCCTAGTTATATAATGATGTAGGACACTTTTTTGTTGTTATTTTTGTTTTTTGAGACAGGTCTCCCTGTTGCCCCAGCTTGTCTGGACTTCACTCTGTAGCCATCCTAGGCTGCCTTGAAACTTACAAAAGATTCCACCTTGCCGCTGCCTCCCAAGTTGCTGGGGATTCAAAGGGTGAGCCACCACACCCAGCTTGAAGCGCACTTTTTTTTTTTTTTTCTTTTTGGACATGCAGTCTCCCTGATCTCACCAGACTGTCCTAGAACTCTCACTCCGGGTCGTAGAGCCAGGCTGGCCTTGGACCTCACAATGGATCCCCACTGCCTCTTGCTCTCCAAGTGCTAGGATTAAAGGCGTGCACTACCACACCCAGCTATTGTAGGACACTTTTAAAGAGTTTCTTAGCGCACCTTTCTTTCTTCTTTTGAGAACCTTTACTCAGATCCTTAAGCCCAATCTTTTTAATTGGGTCATTGTTTTCTGTGATCCCTTTTTTTTTTTTTTTTTGAGTTCTTTATATATTCTGGATGTTAAAACTCTGTCAGATGTGTCAATGGTGAAGATTTTCTACCACTCTGTGGGGTTTTCTCTTCACTTCCTTGGTTGTTTCTTTTGCTGTACAAGCCTTTTAGTTTAATGAGGTCCCACTTATTGATCATTGACCTTAATTCCTGAGCAACTGAAGTCCGATTTAGAAAGTCATTCCTGGGGCTGGAGAGATGGCCTAGCGGTTAAGAGCACCGACTGCTCTTGCAGAGGACCCGGGTTCGATCCCCAGCACTCACATGGCGGCTAAGAACCGTCTGTAACTCCAATTCCAGGAGAGCTCCAGTTCCAGGGGAATCGGAGACCCTCTTCTGACCTCCGCGCCATTGCACGACATGGGTGCACAAACCTACATGCAGACAGTACATTCATACACATACAAAAATAAATAAAATTAAAAAATAAAAAAAAAAGAAAGTCATTCCTACCTATATTGTGTAGCATACTGACAGTGTTTGGGTTTTCAAATATATGCCATTCATTCACAGGTCTATTTTTTTGCCAGTACCATGCTGTTTTTATGACTATAGTGCTATAATATAGTTTGAAATCTGGCATAGTAATCCCCTGGCATTACTCTTTGTGCTCAGAGTTGCTTTAGATATCCAGGGTCTTTTGTGCTTCCATATGCATTTTAGGTTGTTTTTTACTAATTACATGAAGAATGTCATGGGGATTTTGGTTGGGATTGCATTGAGTCTACATATTGCTTTTGTTAGGATGGTCAGTTCTTCCAATCCATGAGCATGGGCAGTCCTTTCATCTTCTGATGTCTTCCTCACTCAATCTCTTTCTTTAAAGATGTAAAATTTTCATTGTAGAGATCTTTAATGTCTTTGGTCACATTTATCCTGAGATTTTTTTTTTTTGAGGCTATTGTAAATGGAAGAGTTTTCATGTATTCTTTCTCCAATTGCTTGTTATTGGTATATAGAAAGGCTACTAATTTTTGTAGATTAATTTGAGAACCTGCCACTTATTGAACATGTTAATTATTTCTAGAAGTTTCTGGTAGAATTTTTGGCATCTCTTAGGTATAATATCATATCCTCTGCAAAAAGGGATAATTTGACCTCTTCCAATTAGTACTCCTTTAATTTCCTTCTCTTGTCTTATTGCTCTAGCAAGAGTTTCGAGCACTATATTAAAAAGGAGTGGAGATAGTGAACAACATTGTTTCTTTTTTTTAATGTGTGACAGAGTTCTAATCATTTGATATTAGTTCTCTCAATAATTCCACACATTATTTTACATATAAAATGACAGGAAAATTAAATAACTTGACTAAACAGTGTTCTAGCTAGTGGTGGGTGAATTTTGGAGCACTGTTTCTTTTTTATTTATTTATTTATTTTTTTAATTTTATTTATTTCTGTATGTGTATGAATGTACTGTCTGCATGCAGGTTTGTGCACCCGTGTCGTGCAACGCCGCGGAGGTCAGAAGAGGGTCTCGGATTCCCCTGGAACTGGAGTTCTCCCGGAATTGGAGTTTCAGACGGTTTTTGGCCGCCATGTGGGTGCTGGGGATCGAACCCAGGTCCTCTGTAAGAGCGGTCGGCGCTCTTAACCGCTAGGCCATCTCTCCAGCCCCAGCACTGTTTCTTTTTGAGGCAGGTTCTCACTATGTAGGGCTGGCTGGCCTGGAACTCACTATGTAGACCAGGCTGGCCTTCATCTCACAGAGATCCATCTGCTTCTGCCTCCTGAGTGCTAGGATTAAAGGCATGAACTACCATGCCTGGCCCTATGTTTGTTATTATAATAGATTAAAATGTAAAAGAGTATGAAAGAAAAAAAATCAAGAATTCTTATTTAGTATTCCCTTTTGAGGTCACATAATTAAATTTTATAAATTTTTTTTTTTTTTTTGTCTTTTTGAGACAGGATCTCCTGGAACTCGCTATGTAGACCAGGCTGGCCTTGAACTCACAGAGATCCACCTCCCTGTGCCTCCCGAGTGCTGGGATTAAAGGCATGCACCACCACACCTGGCCTAAATTTCTTAATTTTAAAGCAGGAAAAAAAAATCAGGTCTGAAGTATTCAGTCATAAAAACAAGGACTTTAGAGTCTTGGGACTCACTAGGTGACTGATGCAAATCATTTAACTCTGTGTCTTGTTTTAGTCATCTCCACAATGAGACTAACAGCCCTGCTCATGGGTCATAGTTTACGAGAACCAAAGGAAGTGCTATGTATAGAGCATCTAAAAAGCCCAGTGTACAGAGTCACTTTAAGTATCCTAGGTCACACAGCTGATGGCAGCCCAGTTCGATCTACGACTAGGCATTCCCGAGGAATAGCTGGGCCGAGCTGTGTTCTCTCTTCTGGATTTCCAGTCAATATCAGTTGAACTGAAGAGAAAAGAAACGCTGGGACAGAAATGACTTAGCAACTAGTAAGGAGCACTTTTATCCTCAACAAAAGTTTTGTTTCCCTAGATATGTCTGTTATTAATAATGCCATTGATTTCACCTGAGTCAGGGCCTGAGCGACTGGGTGAGCTCAGAGGCAGTTGCTGGGGTAAATATTCTATTTTTTTTTTTTTTAATAAATTTGTTTTATTGCCTATGAGTAAAAAAATCACATATCAGACAAAAAACACCAGTAATTTCTTCACTGGAATACTAGTACAAACTAGTATTTGCAAAAACAATAAAGCTCTCCATGAAGGGCGGGCGGGGGATGGGGGGGAATAACACAGATTTCAGAAGACATGTTTCTCTTCAACTTCAGCAGCCATTAGTGGGGGCCAAGGGGGCAGAAAGGACACGGATCTAGAGAAACAAGTTACTTTGGTTCTGGAAATCAAATTATTTATGTTTTGGGAATTGCCATTGTTCATCCAAAATGGATAAGCTTTACAAAATGGCGTGACCCTGGCTAACAGTCGGGGTGGGAGGAAAGGGAGATAGAAGGAGGGTAAGGTCTAAGGAGAAGGAATGGCTGATCAGATCTCTCTCTCTCTCTCTCTCTCTCTCTCTCTCTCTCTCTCTCTCTCTCTCTCTCTCTCTCTCCTGGGTTTCATGCAGCTCAACCTGGCCTTGAACTCCCTAGTAGCAGAGGATGATCTTAAACAACTGATGCTCCTGCTTCCACCTCCCAAGTGCTAGGCTTTCAGGAAGCCCTCTCAATCCTTTCACAGAACCCAGTGCTTAGCTTTCAGCAAAGTTACAGAACAGATTTCTAGAGGCTGAAAAAAAATGGGAAACCTGCACTTGGCTAGCAAGAAAGGAAGACTCATTAATGGACTAGCTCCCCTGACTTAGAGATACAGACACAAGTTCCCCAGGTCTTTTTGTTTGAGGCAGAGATGAAATAACTCCTTTAGAGAAAAATCTTAAATGAAATAATGTCTGAGGTTCTTACATCTTGGAGTAACACCTAATCCTAAGGGTTGGACATTGTAATTGCTGAGTAAATGTTAGTCATATCAAAGCATAAGTTCACCTGAGACAGAGCTGACTCAAGGTCTCTAGGGCTATGTGTACTCTTAGCACAAATTATCAAGTTGCCAACTTTTACCACTTCATTACAATAAGGAGAAGGAAATAGGGACCAGATAGAGGCTTGGCTGCTTGTGGAAGTAGGAACTTTCAGCATATAAAATGAGCCCTAGGTCGGGAGTCCTAGTCACTGGTGGATCCTTGATAAGTCTGTATTTTCTGTTTTTCAAAGTAAGGAGATTATATAAGATGGAAACGAAGCACAACTTTTGGTCTAATATAGCAATGGAAAGCCAGGCCCAAAAGTATACATAGATTTGAGGGGGTGAGGAAATGGAGCAAATAAAGCTAGGCAATTATTGAAGGCAACAGGAAGCCTTCTTGGCTACATTTAGGATAATCTGAGATAGGATCTGAATGTAGGTTCCTTTATCTGGAGTCCTGATTAGGAAGTAAGTGATTGCTATTGCCTGATTTTATTCATACAAGCATCTGTTAGTACCTAAAAATATTTTGCCTTTAATGCAGTCCTCAGTTTCCCAAGAACTTTTCTGAAAACTCAGGAAACTCAGTGTTCTTCCCAAGAAGTTAGGCCCATCGGAATTTCTTCTAACTCAGCCTCCTGGGCCCCTGTTGCCAAGCCTCAGGCTTCTTTTCTGGGTCCTTTAGTCTTCTATAATAAGGGAACTGAATATGATTTTTATAATTTTTAATGAATTCTATCCTCTACATGTGGCAGGGTTAGGGGAGCCCGGCCGGGAATCTTCCTGGCTATCTGCTTCTGCAAATAGTGTCTCTTCAGCTAGAAGAGTCCACTGATTTGGGCTAGAAGCAGCAGGAACCCAGGGCAGTAACAAGCAGAACGATTTCAAAAGAGGTGAGAGCAGTGATTAGATCCTCATCTCATAAGCCACTTACCTTATTTGAAACACTGATAACAAAGCTTTCTTCTTGTCATTTCTTTTCTAATAAAAACATATCAGGAGAGTGCAGAAGCATAATCTCAGATTTTCCAACAAAGAGCCTTTAGATAAAACCACACTTGTCAAAAGATGAATTTCCAACAAAGAGCCTTTAGATACTGTATAATTCTCTTTTCTTCTAATAGATATGCAAACTACTTCTTGGAAGGGTCCCAGAGGCCTTGCTAAAGAACAATGAACAAAAGTCAGTCTCTTAATTCCGTAGCACACACAAAAATTGGTTTCAGTGATCTTTGGTCATAGGGAAAATTTTGGATGTATTCAGTAGCAGGGGTTGACATAGAAACATGATAAATTCTCAGTAAGCATACATTTAGGGAAGCATAAAAAATTAAGTTTGCTTTATTTGGATACTTTGAGGGACAGACTCAGGCCTGTGGTAAATAACAATGTCTTGGTTTGTCCTATTCTCCAATAGGGTGTAGCCTTTCGGTGTTCTTCCCCCCTTGACTAGAGCCCGAAGATTCCCAGGACAGCAGGTTCACTGCAGGCTGGTCCTAGCCCTGGAAGGGAGGGGGAGGGAGAAGGTACTGGGAAGCCCAGAGAGAGGGGGGAAAAGAAAGAATAGACTCAAGAACTAGCTGGGAGAAATTCCATGGGGAATAACTCGGTTTATTTGCAACAAGCAAAGGATTATATACTAAAGCTACCATGCACCTGGCAGGGAAGTGGGGGCTGGAGGGTGTGACAGAGGGCAACAGAACTCCCAAGTGTGTATAGTAAATAGGAGGTGTGACCTCTGCCCAGTACTTCAAAAGGGAGCCCTCAGGATATGGGGCCTTATTCAGCAAACAGGGACTCTGCCCATCCAGGCTCCTCAAAGAAGCTTTTGGAACAGTGAAATGAGGGCCTTGCTCAAGCCAAACAGAGCCTCTTCCCTACAATAGGGTTTCCATGGCGGTGCTGCTTTGCTAATAGCAAGTCTTTGTCTAAGTATATAATATTATTACTTTAGGCTGGGGATTCTAGAGACATAATCACTATGCAGTTTCTCTTGTTAGGGTCAGAATAGTGTATTGTGTACCTTATCCAGCCTCCAAAAAGAAGAACCTAGAACTGTACAGTCTATATCTACCATCCATATGTTGCTATAGAAACGTGTGAAAATTAATACAAATTTAAAATCCAGTTTCTCAATTCCAATGGCGATATTTCTAGACCTCTGTCTTCCCTCTCTCTCCTCTTCCTTCTCTCCTTTCTTCTTGCATATTGAACACTTATCCTGCCATCTACCTCTGAACTACACCCCAGCTTCAAATGCATATTTCAAGCACTCAATAGTCACATAGAGCCAGGAGCTACCTGTTGGACAGGAAAATTGTATAGCACCCTCATCATCATAGAAGTTGTGTTGGCAAGTGAGGAATTAGAGATGGCTGAGAAACACCTTAAGAAGTGTTCAACATCACTAATCATTAAGGAAATGCAAATCAAAACCACTTTAAGATATCATCTTACTCCAATAAGACTGGCTAGGATCAAGAAAACAAATGATACCAAGTGCTGGAGAGGTTGTGGGGAAAGGGGAACACTCATCCACTGCTGGTGGGAATGCAAACTCGTGCAGCCACTATGGAAAGCAGTGTGGAGAACCCTTGGAAGACTTGGAATGAACTTGCCACC
>VZQC01013287.1:2741748-2775117 GCA_009823505.1 Rhizomys pruinosus
TGAATGTACTGTCTGCATGCAAGTTTGTGCACCCGTGTCGTGCAACGCCGCGGAGGTCAGAAGAGGGTATCGGATTCCCCTGGAACTGGAGTTCTCCTGGAATTGGAGTTTCAGACGGTTCTTAGCCGCCATGTGGGTGCTGGGGATCGAACCGGCGTCCTCTGTAAGAGCGGTCGGCGCTCTTAACCGCTAGGCTATCTCTCCAGCCCCAATTTTATTTATTTTTTTTTATGTGTATGAATGTACTGTCTGCATGTTTGTGCACCCATGTCATGCAATGCTGCAGAGGTCAGAAGAGGGTGTTGGATTCCCCTGGAACTGGAGTTAAAGACGGTTCTCATCTGCTATGTGGGTGCTAGGGATCGAACCCCGGTCCTCTGCAAGAGCAGTCAGAGCTCTTAACCACTGAGCCATCGCTCCAGCCCCTTAATTTTTCATTTTATTTGTATGAGTGTATTGCCTGTATACATGTAAGAACACTCATGTCATACCTGTGGAGGTCAGAAGAAGGCATCAGATCCCTTGGAACTGGAATTCCAGATGGTTGTTATCCATCAGGTAAGTGCTGGGAACTGAACCTGGGTCTTCTGCAAGAGCAGCCTAGTGCTCTTTAACGGCTGAGCCATCTCTCCAGCCCCCTCATACGATACATTTTGATTAAGTAGATCTTTTTTTTTTATCTATTTGGTGACACAATTCCTTTCATAGGAGACAAGAATTTTTACTTAGATATATAAAACTTCAGATACCTTGTGTAAATTACTCATATATACTACTTTCCAACAGGTTTTCATAGATGGAAGAAAATGTTCAAAGTTGTTGAATTTGGGAGTTCAAGTTGTAGAGAAAAAGATCAGAAGGTTTGGAGTAAGGATAGAACTTTTATTCCTTGATTTTTGCCAAAATGTAGTCTTAGGTAATTGGAGAATATAAAATGCCAATTGAATTGACAGAATATCCAGCTCTGGTTCCTTTTGCCTTTAAGACATGGTTTCTAGACTCTGAACAAGTATACTCTCAGTTTGAGAATGCTTAATCCTGGCTAAGTATAGTATCTCAAAGAACACAAGATGTTTGTGATATTAAGCTATAGAATTCAGAGTTTATGGAATTATGAGTAGTACCTTGTGTGTTACTGTAAGTTAAAAATTTGAAGGTTAGGAAACATTTCAGGAATTTCAGAAATTTTTACATGAATTTTCACTTCTCAGTTGCAAAACTCACTAGAAGACAAGACAGGGAGCTTCGTGCACAGCATCTTGGCTCGTCCACGGGGAGTATAAAGGGCCTTCTTTGTGTGGAGCCACACTCTTCTACATAAAGATAAAAAGAAGGAATACCAGAGAAGGAAAATGGAGCAAGGTTATAGAATGACTGCTGAAGGACAATCTTGTGCATTCTTTCCAGTGCCTCCTAACGCTGACTCACTTGTTTTTTTGTCAGTACTTAATTGCGGAGGTTGATACAGTTTCAGAAGGGTGCAATTATTCCTTCTCTCTCTTTTATTTATTTACTTTTCATTTCCTGTCTAGCAATGCTGAGAGAGTCAGATGACAGTATCAGTCTTATGTTAAGCAAAGATAATGCAGCATTAAAAAAGAGGAAGAATTCAGAAATATTTGTCACGATAGCTTTGTGTGTGTGTGTGTGTGTGTGTGTGTATTTGAGACAGGGTCTCCCTGTAGCCACAGGTTGGTCTAGAATTCATAATGTAGACCAGGCTGGCCTTAATCACACAGAGATCTGCCTTCCTCTGCCTCCCAATTGCTGGGATTAAAGGCATGTGCCACCATGTCTGGCTTGTCAGAATATCTTTTTAAAAAGATTATTTAACTGGGCTGGAGAGATAGCCTAGCGGTTAAGAGCGCCGACCGCTCTTACAGAGGACCCGGGTTCGATCCCCAGCACCCACATGGCGGCCAAGAACCGTCTGAAACTCCAATTCCAGGAGAACTCCAGTTCCAGGGGAATCCGACACCCTCTTCTGACCTCCGCGGCATTGCGCGACACGGGTGCACAAACTTGCATGCAGACAGTACATTCATACACATATGGAAATAAATAAAATTAATGAAAAAAAATTAAAAAAAAAAGATTATTTAACTGGAGAAGGAATATAAGGAGACCTTCCCAATCACAATAGCCTAAAAATAATACCTGGGAATAAACCTAACCAGACCTCTACAACAAAAAATTTAAAACTCTGAAAAAGGAGATTGAAGGTGATATCAAAAGATGGAAAGACCTCCCATGCTCATGGATTGGAAAAATTAATATAGTATAAATGTCCATTCTACCCAAGTTAATATACAGATTCAATGCAATCCCAATCAAAATCCCCATGAGCTTTCTCAGACTTGGAAAAAAAAATCCTTAAATTTATATGGAAAAACAAAAATCCCCAAATAGCTAAAGCAACCCTGAGCAAAAAGTGCAATACAGGGGGGATCACTTTACCAGATTTCAAGCTATATTACAGGGCTATAGTCATAAAAACAGCCCAGTACGGGCACAAAAACAGACCCGTTGACCAATGGAAGAAAATTGAAGATCCAAACTTGAGCTCATATAACTTCAGCCACCTCATATTCAACAAAGGGGCCAAAAAAGCTCAGATGAAAGATAGCATCTTCAGTAAATGGTGTTGGCAAAACTGGATCACCATTTGTAGAAGAACAAAATTAAACCCCTACATCTCACCCTGTACAAAAATAAACTCCAAGTGGATCAAAGATCTCAACCTGAAACCCAAAACCCTGAAGGTGATAGAAGAAAAAGTTGGCACCAACCTACATAGGCATAGGAAAAGACTTTCTAAATCAAACAGCATCTGTACAGGAAATAAGGACAACAGCTGACAAGTGGGACCTCATCAAACTCAAAAGCTTCTGTACAGCTAAAGAAACAATCAAGGAGTGAAGAGAAAACCCACAGAGTGGGAGGAAACCATCACAGATACATCTGACAGAGCATTAACATCCAGAATATATAGACTACTTAAAAATAAAGAAGAAAACAAAGGACCTACTCAAAAGATAAAGAACTGAGCAGAGACTTCACCAGTAAGGAAGTAAAGATGGTTGAGAAACATCTTTTTTAAATTTTTTAAAATTTTATTTATTTTTTATGTGTATGAATGTACTGTCTGCATGTAGGTTTGTGCACCTGTGTAGTGCAATGCTGTGAAGGTCAGAAGAGGGTGTCAGATTCCCCTGGAACTGGAGTTAAAGACAGTTTGCCATGTGGGTGCTGGGAATAGAACCCGAGTCCTCTGCAAGAGCAGTCAGCACTCTTAACTGCTAGGCCATCTCTCCAGCCCCAGCTGAGAAACATCTTAAAAAGTGTTCAACATCATTAATAATTAAGGAAATGCTAATTAAAACCACTCTAAGGTATCATCTCATTCCAATAAGACTGGCCAAGATCAAGAAAACAAAAGACACCAAATGCTGGAGAGGTTGTGGGGAAAGGGGAACACTCATCCACTGCTAGTGGGAATGTAAACTTGTACAGCCACTATGGAAAACAGTGTGGAGAACCCTTAAAAGATTCAAAATGAGCCTACCACCTGACCCAGTCATACCACTCCTGGGTATATATATCCACAAGATTCATCCTACCGCAAAGATACATGCACATCTATGTTTATTGCAGTTCTCTTCACAATAGCAAAGAGCTGGAACCAACCCAAATGCCCCTCAACTGATGACTGGATAACAAAAATGTGGTACATCTACACAATGGAGTTCTATGCAGCAGTAAAGAAAGATGACATCATGAACTTTGCAGGTAAATGGATGGAACTTAGTCATATGCTAAGTGAAGTAACACAGTTCGAGAAAAAAAAAAGGCAAATGGTTTCCCTCATTTGTGGATGCTAACGCCAAATCCCCAGTTAGCAGGCAAACTGAGCAACTTTATTATTATATTTCTTTGTATCTGAAAGCAACTGTGCTGTTATAATGTGAATCTCTTAACAGGGTTTTAAATTGACCTACCACTTATTTTCAGACATTGTAATTACCATATATGGGTGGAAGATATGTACTCATATTCTAGAGTAATATAAATTTTTGGGGGGTCTTTTCGAGACAGGTTCTCCCTGTAGCCCCAGCTATCCTGGAACTCACTCTGTAGACCAGGCTGGCCTTGAACTCACAAAGATCCACCTGCCTCTGCCTCCCGAGTGCTAGGATTAAAGGAGTGTGCCACCATGCCCAGCTAGAGTAATATAAAACTAAAGGGAAAAAATGTGAACCCCAAAACATATTTTGGAATTAATATACAGTTTATTCCCTGAGGTCATAATTTTGACACATAAATTTGTCACAATTATGCCTGTATAAACAACACATATGTGTTGTTTATACAGGCATAATTTGGAGTAATACAAAGGGGAGGGAACAACAACAACAACATAAGGACTGGGTCAAAGAACTGACTGATACAGTTAAATTCTGGTCAAAACAATAAGCCTCTGCAGAAAAAAATCCTTGGAAACACTGAAAGATGCAAGACATGTATGGCAGAATGCATAAACTGGGGTGGGGTAGGGGTAGGGACAGGGGAATGTATCCAAATTGGACTGAAAAATGATGTATGAAATATACAAAATGTCAATAAAAAATTTATTTCTGTGTGTGTATGTGTGTCTGTGTGTGTTTTCATTCTCTATCTTTCCACATAATCCTTTGAGGCAAAGACTCTCCCTGAACCCAGGTCTCATATTTTCTTGGCTTTCTTGGCTACGCTTGTCTCTGCTCCACTGTGGAACTAGAGTTACAGGTGTGTAGGATTCTGGGCTTGTTATGTGGATGCTAGGATCTGGACTCCTCAAGGTTGAATGGAAAACTTTCTTAACTGCTGAGCTCTCTCTTTGCCCCCAAGCATATCTTTGTCATATGTCCTAATTTTTGTAGAATGAAATTGATTTTTATTATAATTTTACTATTTTCTTGCAAGTAGCCCTATAATAAAATGTTCCATATGACATATATTTATGATATAACAATATCTTATTTATAATATACATGTTCAATAATATCCTTCCTCTCCTACTGTTAGGGAGGCTTGCTTTCATTCGCATAGAGTGGAGTGACAGCCTCCCACTAGGCAGGATGAAGGGTACATTAATTATTTTCTAGCTATTTGGGACAGTCAAGGACACCCACTTTTGTTACTCCATCTTGGTACTTCAGAAAGAAAGTAGACTGTTGTCTGAAATGATTGTTATCTTACAATTGAAGCTAGTTCAGTCCCCCTTGCCAGTGTCTTTTGGCTGTCGATAAATAAGTCTTGTTTCACTGACACCAACCTGCTCATTTTCATATAAATAAATACACACATGCACACAAACAACATACATGCATGTGTACAAACACATATCTATATCTCTAAAAGAAGTTTCCCTATTTACTTACATAATTCAACACAACAAAAAAGCATAAAATATTAATTGTAGGGGTAGATTTTTATTTTCCTTTGGCAGGTAAAAGTTTTTTTTTTAATTATACCTAGATCTCTTAAACACCCAAGAAGGATATAATTCTTGGCTTCTGTACATGAAAAATAAAAATAAAATAAACCTAAGAAACTATTCCAAGTGTATGATCGTGTGTTCATGTTTGTGTTTGGAAGAAGGACTGGTGGGGAAGGAATGAGTTTTGCTCTGTGGGTCAGCTTGGGTATGGTTAAGGTGTCTTTGTTGGTCTTGACCTTTTGGGTTTTCTTCATCCACTCTCTCCCACAGTTTCTAATAAAAAGTATTAAGATGAAAACTGTATTTTTTTCAAAAGAGGAGATATAGGACATTTGAATCTCCCAGTTACTATCTGATGCACTTATATTTCTCCCCACTGTACTATGTTATTCCATGATGCTGTGATTCAAAATTAAAATCCTCAGAACTGCATCTGCTCTGCTTCATTCTCTAGTTAAGCCTGGATATCAACAATAATCACCTTAGAAGCTGTGCCACTTGGTCATTCAGATTTTTCTCTTCAACACAATGTTCAATTACCTTGTAAAAATATAAACAGTACTCTTTGTGAGTACAAGGCCAGCCTGGTCTACATAGTAAGTTCCAGGCCAGCTGGAGCTACAGGGAGTCCCTGTCTCAAAAAGACAGACAGACAGACAGACAGACAGACAGACAGACACACACACACACACACACACACACACACACCACACACTCTCATGGTTCTTCCAGGGGACTTAATAGCACAATGCTATATAATTTAGAATTTCAAAAATAGATGGTCATAAACTTTTTTTCTGAAGCTAGTTCCCATATAAAATAACAGTTTGTCACTGGGCCAGGAATTTTTAAATTGTAATTATTTGGGGGGGGCCTTTAAAACTGCTTTCTTTGGTAGCTTATTCTCTAGGGGCCATGTATGACATCAGAACATATGCAAAACACACTAGGATGTCATTAAAATGTCATCTGATAGCTGGGAATGGTGAGTGTGTACCTGTAGTCCCAGTACCCAGGAGGCTGAGGCAGTAGGATAGCTGTGAGTTCAAGCTGGCCTCCTTGGTGAATTCAAGGCCAGTCTGGGTACAATAGCAAGAGTTTGTCTAAAAACAAGTGAGCAAGTAGCAAACAGTATACACACACACAAGAGTAACTTCTAGTTTCAGGATCCCATACAGAACACAATAACTTTCCCAATTTAGGTAATGATTTCAGTGCTATCTTATGAAATTGCCCTTCTGAAATTCCAGAAAGGCGTGTCAGGAGAAGGTAGCCAGGAGGAGGCCTCACCCTCCCAGCCTCCCCGCTCCCGTGTTGTTCCATGTTCTCCAGCCTGTTCTGTCTGCCTTCCTCCTTTTCTTGCTCTTATCTCTGTTTTTTTTTGGGAGGGGTCTTTTTGAGACAGGGTCTCCCTGTAGCCACAGCAGTCCTGGAACTTACTCTATAGACCAGGCTGGACTTGAACTCACAGAGATCTACCTGTCTCTTCCTCCTGAGTGCTGGGATTAAAGGCATGTGCCACCATGCCCGGCTTTCTCCTATGTCTGTTTTTTCTTTTCAGATTTCTCTCTCTCTCTCTCTCTCTCTCTCTCTCTCTCTCTCTCTCTCTCTCTCTTTCCTTGCCTGTTGCTGAACATGGCATTGTATCAGATAGATGGCTTTTTGTTTGTTTTGAGACAGGGTCTTGCTCTGGGCCCAGACTGGCCTTGAACTTGTTATGGAGTCTAGCCTGGATATTGAATTCATATTCCTTCTGCTTCAGCCCCCTGAGTCCTATATGACTATAGGACTATAGCCACTGCATTCAGCTATTACATGGCTTTTTAATGCTAAGATCCTACTATGTAGACTTTAAAGATTATTCCATAGACTATAGGAAAATAAACGTTGATAAATTATGTCACTAGTATTATTAATAAGAACACTTACTACCACCATAATAAGATGACTGCAGCTTTATTTAAAATTATATTAGAGCTTCTTTTTTTTTTTTTTGAGACAGGGTCTCCCTGTAGCCCCAGCTGGCCTGGAACTCACTCTGTAGACCAGGCTGGCCTTGAACTCACAGAGCTCCACCTGCCTCTGCCTCCCAAGTGCTAGGATTAAAGTCATGCACCACCACGCCCAGCTTAAAGACAGTTCTTAGCCGCCATGTGGGTGCTGGGAATTGAACCCTGGTCCTCTGCAAGAGCACTTGGCCCTCTTAACTGCCGAGCCATCTCTCCAGCCCCTAGAGCTTACTTCTTATATCATGATAATCAGTTTATTGCGGGCAGATGTTACTCGTATTTTTCTGATGAAAGAATGAAGTTGTAAGAGTTTGACCTGCCAGTAATACAGAGCTGGATAATGATGAGCTCTGGTCTGACACCTAGGTGTTCTTGTAGCTAAGTTTTCCCAGACAGAACCGAAACTGGATCATCATGCCTTATTATATTATAAGTAGTACCCATTAAAATAGTCTAGGTTCATGAGTAGAAAATTACAGGCAAAGTGGTGTCAGTGATTAGCAGATGTGGCTGAGATCGCTTTCCCTAGTGTCCTTCTAGGGGCTGTTCCCGATGTGTTCTTTGGTCACCTCCTCATGCTTGAATTTTTTATTTTATTTAATGCATATGAGTATATTGCCTGCATGTACATAAGTGCACCTGTGTTGTGCAATGCCCAAGGAGGTCAAAAGAAGGGTTGGATCCCCTGGCACTGGAGTTACAGATGGTTGTTAACTGCCATGTGAGTGTCTGGAATTGAACCTAGGTCCTCTGCAAGAGCTTCAGTGCTCTTAACTACTGAGCCATTTCTCCAGCCCCACAGTTGAATTTTTAAAATGTTTAAGTTCAGGATTTAACCAGACACAAATATACACAGACTTTGGAACTTATTATAGCAAAAAAATTTTCTTGTTCAAATTTGTAGCTTTTGGGTTTCATGACACTTAAAATAGATTTTTAGGGCAAGGAGGGATATGAGAGGCCATATTGGTAGGAATGAGAGAGTACTTACAATAAAGTACAATGAAAATAACAAATAGGTTAGGGGAAAAGGTGAGAAGTTACAAGGTTTTTCAAGGCCTTCCTCAGATATCCTGACCTGGCAATTGAACCCAGAATATCATTGCTAAAAGTTAATTCAACACTGGATGTAGGCCAGCTTGTGAAAGAAACAAAACAAAGGTGAACTGTTTTTGCAATTCTTCTAGTAGTCTCCTCCCTCACTTAATCTTAAATCCTTTGTAGGTCTCTTATGCAATCCCTGAGCTATCTATCCGAAGGGCTTTCTGGAGTTTGCCTACTCCCTGGTCTGAAAGCATTCCAGACTTTGTTCTTAAGAGCTCTTCTTTGGCCAAGTAGTGCTACTGTCTTATGCTAATCATGTACTCAGATGCCCAGATTATCTTTATGCCCTTTTCTGTGGTAAACTGTCAGACAGGTTGCTGACATCCTTTTACACTCCCTGTATGTCAGCAAGTTGGTATGGAAAGCTTGAACTATTAGCTATGGGTGGTAACTTCCAACTGTGAACATCTCAAACTTGACGTGCCTGAAAATGAATTTATGGTTTCCCCATAAATGTGTTCTTCTCTTTGTGCTCTCTTGATGTGCTTCTCAGTAGCTCAGGCTTGGAAACTGTTTGAACTGTATACTGGGAAACTTAAATTCCTCTGTACTCTTCTCAGCCATCTGGCTTTATTAAGGATCCTTTCCCTGAACTCATCTCTTAAACCTTTCATATCTATTTGGGTATTTTCCTTCAGGTTATAAAGAAGTTTAAGTCCCTCATAATAAAAACCCTTCCTGCCGGGTGTGGTGGCGCACGCCTTTAATCCTAGCACTTGGGAGGCAGAGGCAGGCGGATCTTTGTGAGTTCAAGGCCAGCCTGGTCTACAAAGCGAGTTCCAGGACAGCTGGAGCTACAGGGAGACCCTGTCTTGAAAAGACAAAAAAAAAACAAAAACAAAAACAAAACCTTCCTTCAACATCTCTTGTCCCATCTCACTAACTGCCGTCCTTTCTAAGCTGTCTCTCAAAAGGCCAGCCAACACTTATTAGACCTACTTACTGTGTTACAAGTAAGCATCAGTCCACTGTAATCTCTCTCTCAAATTTCTCCTGGTAGCATTCTTACTAATGTTTTAAATAACCACTAGACCAGTCTGAAATCCAGAGGATATTAATATTCAGCATGATTTCAAATGTCTCTCTGTGTGGTCCCAAGTACACCTGGACATTCAGGTCTTACCACATTGTATGTGTCTGACTCTCCCACAAGCTCTTTGAAGGGAAGGCTTACATCTCTTTTTATCTGTATGTGCAAGAGCCATTTAAAAAGGAAGTCCTGGAGAAGGCTCTATTGGGCAGGCATGAGGAGTTGTGGCCTGGCATAGGCTATGGTAGTAAAACTGTGAGAAAAAGATGATTTCATTTCTGGTAAAACATGTCGATGGTTGGACTAAAAGTGGAAAGAAAAGATGCAACTCAGGGAAGGTTTTCAGATTTCCACTTGAGACTGGAAGAATAATGGTAGCATTAATAGATATGGGGACAATAGATATAGATACTGCCAACCCAAGAATATATTGAGAATGATGTATAATTACTGTGTGAGTGATAGACTATACAGAAATTCTAACTGTAAATTTAAAGACTATATTCCTGCTGGGCCTGGTGGCACACACCTTCAATCCCAGCACTTGGAAGGCAGAGGCAGGCAGATCTCCGTGAGTTCAAGGCCTGCCTGGTCTCCATAGCAAGTTCCAGACTAGTGGGGCTAGAGGGAAACCCTGTCTTAAAAAGACCAAAAAAAAAAAAAGGTCACCTTCTAAAAAACAATTAGAGGCATGGTGGCATATGCCTTTAATCCCAGCACTAAAAAGGCAGAGGCAGGAGGATCACTGTGAGTTCAAGGCCAACCTGGTCTACACAGTAAGTTCCAGGCCACTGGGGCTACAGAAAGACCCTATCTCTAAATAAATAAAGAAATAATCAACAAAATGTTCAAGATTAAAATCTATAAAGGGAGGGGCTGAAGTGATGGCTCAGTGGTTAAGAGTACTGGCTGCTCTTACAGAAGACTTGGGTTTGATTCCCAGCACCCACATGGTGGCTAACAACCATCTACAACTCTAGTTCCAGGGAATCTTATGTCTTCTTCTGATCTCCACAGGGCATGGCATGACAGGGTGCGTGTGCATACATGCAAGCAATACACACACATAAAATAAAAATAATAAATAAAATCTATAAAAGAAGGATGAGGATAACTTATGGAATTTAGTGTAAGGAATAATATAACATACTGTTTCCTTTTTTTTTTTTTTCTCGTCTTTTCAAGACAGGGTCTCCCTGTAGCCCCAGCTGTCCTGGAATTCACTCTGTAGACCAGGCTGGCCTTGAACTCACAAAGATCTGCCTGCCTCTGCCTCCCAAGTACTAGGATTAAAGGCATACACCACCACGCCCTGCCATACTGTTTAATTTTGAACCTCCCTAGGTCTATTATGCTGTTGTCTGTCCAAGTAATGTCAAAGACAGTTGTTGATCTTATCCACTACCATACAGAACTTGCCTTTCCAGTGTGAAACATAAGAGTATACTTTGAAGCATTATGATTCTTTTTATTTTATTATTTTTTTTTCTTTTTTTTATTTATTTTTTTTTGTATGTGTGTGAATGTATTGTCTGCATGGAGGTTTGTGCACCCGTGTCGTGCAATGCCGCGGAGGTCAGAAGAGGGCGTCGGATTCCCCTGGAACTGGAGTTCTCCTGGAATTGGAGTTACAGACGGTTCTCAGCTGCCATGTGGGTGCTGGGGATTGAACCCGGGTCTTCTGCAAGAGCGGTCGGTGCTCTTAACCGCTAGGCTATCTCTCCAGCCCCAGCATTATGATTCTTTACATTAAGATGATGTTACATTATTTCCTTTCCTTTTTAGAACATTCTTCTAAAACCTCACAGCCTTTAAACCTAAGGATTGCTATCATATTGCTTTTTCTGCTTTATCCTTGGTTGACTGTTTAAACAGCATCAGGATTTGGATGTAAAATGTTCCCCATATGCTCATGTGCTGGAGCACATGGTCTCCAGATGGTAGAAGTAGTTGAGGTTGTAGAACTTTGGGGACAGGAGGTGTGGCTCCTGAGCCCAAATAAATTTTTCCTCCCTTAAGTTGCTTCTGTCAGGTATGTGGTCACAAAATAAGAAAAGCAATGAATAAAAGTATCATTTTGAATTCCTATTCTTTTATTTCTCAAGCTGTATAAAACTTGGCTACTGTGTTAACCAAACTTTGCATCACTTAAAAGATGGTCACTTAAAGAGAAGGATGGTCAGCTGGCTCTGCTATGGTGGGCCTGTGGGGAGAACATCATGACAGCTCAAAGTTCCTCATCTCATGGCAACAGAAGGGGGTGTAGGACAAGGTACACCTTCCTAGGGCACATTTTAGTGACCTACTTTCCTCAGCTATGCCTCATCTGTTGCAAAAAGAAGCTTTCTTGATAAGCAGTGACAGGCACAGGAGTCTGTATGTCAACTATCTCCATTAGTGCAAGTAGTAGCCCTCTTACCTTGGAAGTAATCAATAGCTGCCTAATTGGACCTAAGCCCCATTCAATGGGAGGAAACTCATATGTGGTAGTGTAAACATAGCCAAATGAACATGACCTCTATGGAAAGGTCATAGATATTAGAGAAAAAAACTCTACTTTTGTCACATCCCTGGAAGAACATGATTTCTTACTGTCCTCTAAGTATATTATATATATATATATATATATTTAATTTTTATTTATTTTTGTATGTGTATAAATGTACTGTCTGCATGTAGGTTTGTGCACCCGTGTCGTGCAATGCCGCGGAGGTCAGAAGAGGGCATTGGATTCCCCTGGAACTGGAGTTAAAGATGGTTCTCAGCCGTCATGTGGGTGCTGGGGATCAAACCCAAGTCCTCTGCAAGAGCAGTTGGTGCTCTTAACCGCTAGGCCATCTCTCCAGCCCCAAGTATATAATATTTTTAAATCCTCCCAAGTGATCTGAAAAAGCATTGCCTCAAAATCAAGCATCCAGACAAGAAGCATCAGAACTACTGGAAATTTATTGAAGTATAAATTTTGTCAGTGCTGGAGAGATGGCTCAGTCAATGAAGTGTTTGCCATTACCTGAGTTCAGATTCTCAGCACCTACATAAAAAGCCAGGCACAGCAGGACTTGCCTGTCCACCCAGAAGAGACAGAAGGACCCCTGAGGCTTGCTGGCTTGCCAGCCTAGCAAAATCAGTGAGCTCTGGGTTCAGTGAGGTCCCTGCTCTCAACAACAACAACAAAAAAAAGGTGGAGAGCAACTGAAGCCACCCAGTGTCATATCTGGCCACATACATGCACACCAGTAAACAGATATTAACACAGACAGAAATATTAATTCTCAGACTTTATTCCATATCTACTAAACCAAAATCTCTGTTCCAATAAAAACTCCACATGTCTTTGATGGCCATTAAAGTTTGAAAAATGTTCTAGAATACTAATACAAATAGGACAGGAACTGGTATGCATGTCCTTAAGAAAAGAGAATATATTGATTTGATGTTTTATAGTAGCAAGGGACACCATTGCACTTCAGATTTTGAATTCACAACTGGGCTAATCTATTGATGAAGGTAGAAACTTTATGATCCGATTACTTCCCAAAGTCCTATGAACATTGCTTTCAATGGGAACCAAATCTTCAATACATGTGCCATTTTAGGGCTTCTTGGTATCCAAGCAGCTATCCATTTCAACTATGGATCTCATATATGGAAAGAATGAACATGTGTGTGAATGCTTGAATGGGTGAGTAGTCAGTTTTGTTTTTTTTTTATTTCGGTATGTGTATCAATGTACTGTCTGCATGCAGGTTTGTGCACCCGTGTCGTGCAATGCCGCGGAGGTCAGAAGAGGGTCTCAGATTCCCCTGGAACTGGAGTTCTCCTGGAATTGGAGTTTCAGACGGCTCTCGGCCGCCATGTGGGTGCTGGGGATCGAACCCGGGTCCTCTGTAAGAGCGGTCGGCGCTCTTAACCGCTAGGCCATCTCTCCAGCCCCGTGAGTAGTCAGTTTTATGGGTCTATTGTTTTAATTATATATTTATTTTTTTTAATTTATTATATTTTAAGGGATTCACAATATAAGAGCACAGTTGTTTTCAGATCACATTGACATTGCTCAGTTTGCCATATAATTAGGTAATTGGTGCTAACATCCACAGATGAGTGATACCATTTGTCATTTGTTTTTCTGGGACTGTGTTACTTCACTCAGCATGGTATCTTCTAGCTCCAGCCATTTACCTGCAAAGCTTATGATGTCATCTTCCTTTACTGCTGCATAGAACTCCATTGTGTAGATGTACCACATTTTCTCTATCCACTTGTCAGTGGAGGGGCACTTGGGTTGGTTCCAGCTCCTTGCTATAGTGAAGAGAGCTGCAATAAACATGGCTGTGCATGTATCTCTGCGGTAAGATGAGTCTTATGGGTACATGCCTAGGAGTGGTATGGCTGGGTCGGGTGGCAAGTTCATTCCAAGTCTTCCAAGGGTTCTCCACACTGCTTTCCATAGTGGCTGTATGAGTTTACATTCCCACCAGCAGTGGATGAGTGTTCCTCTTTCCCCACAACCTCTCCAGCACTTGGTATCATTTGTTTTCTTGATCCTAGCCAGTCTTATTGGAGTAAGATGATATCTTAAAGTGGTTTTGATTTGCATTTCCTTAATTATTAATGATGTTGAACACTTCTTAAGATGTTTCTCAGCCATCTCTAGTTCCTCACTTGTAAAGTCTCTGTTCAGCTCTTTGCTCCATCTATTGAGTGTGTGTGTCAGGGGTCTATTGTTTTAAATAAAGACTCCATTCTGACCAAATGGTTGAACATACTTTGTAGCTAATATGAAACGTTTTTATTACATGGATCAGCATCATCTTCAAATGTCAACAGCATGCTGCTGGGGCTGGATAGATGGCTCAGTGGTTAAGAACACTGATTGCTTTCTCAGTAGACCTGGGTTCAGTTCCCAGTATCTACATGGTGGTCTTAACCGTCATTTTTAACTCTCAGACTTAGTTCTAGGGGATCTGATGCCCTCTTCTGGTCTCTGTAGGTTTGTACACACATGGTGCACTTATATACATTCAGACAAAACACTAATACACATACCAAACAAATACATTTTAAACATTTTTTTAGCTTTTTCCTTTTTTTGGTATTTTTGAGATAGGGTCTCCCTTTTAGCATCAGCTGTCCTGGAGCTCACTCTGTAGACCAGGCTGGCCTTGAATTCACAGGGATCCGCCCACCTCTCTCTCCTGAGTGCTGGGATTAAAGGTGCAGACCACCATGCCGGGCTGTCATTTTAAAAAGAACATGCTGCTATGGTCTCAATCCCACTGATCAGACCTTAAGTCCAATTAGATAGCTGTTGATTACCCACAATGTAAGAGTGCTGCTACTGCACCAATATAGATAGTTGACTTACAGACAAATGTACCTGTCATTGCTTACCCAGACAGCTTCTTTTTGCAACAGATAAAGACTATTACAGAGTTCTATAACTGGTCAAATGCAGAGAATAAGTGTCTGTGAGACTCCCATCTCAAAGCGACATATCTACAATGCAACATCTACACCTAATGTTTAGGAAACATGGCAGAACCAAGGGCATACATTAATGTATCTTTCAAGTCTTCCTCATGTAATAGATGGTGATTAATCCAGAACCCTACAACTAGCCGAAGTACAGAGACTAAGAGACTGAAGAATAACTGTCCCTGTGTTAGGACACCCATATCAAACCTCTGCCACACAAGGCTGGGGGACCATTGTGAAAGAGGGGATGAAAAGACTGTGAGACAAGGGGTGATGGATGACCACAATGAAACAGAGTTTTCCAGGTAGGAATTTGCTCATGTGAACTTACAGCAATAGTGACACCATGCACAAGACCCATGCAAGCTCGAACCAGACAAAAACCCAGCATAGAAGTGGGAAATGGGTAAGAAGACCCAACCTTAGCTGAGGAACTATTGGTAACTGATGACTACTGGGAGAGGGAGAGTTGGTTTTCTTTAAAGGAGTGACTTTAAACAGGTTGACTGACCCCCAGTGAATAGATTGCCATCAAGTGACATTTGGGAACACAAACATACTAGATAAGCCTTAACATATATGACAGAATGCATGAAATCCAGTGGGGGTGCCTATGGGGAGGTTGTGGATAGGACAGAGGTCTAAATATGATCAAGATGTATTACATGAAATTTACAAAAATTCAATAAAAATTCTGTGAAAATATACTATATGCTGATATTGGTGTCTTACTCACCAGAGATTTGAATGTAATAGATGTTAGGTATGACATTGCTATTTGAAAATAATCCCCTAGTGATTCAAATAAACAACTAAAATTGGAAACTATTTATCTAGAGATTGATTAAAACTAGATTAAAAAAAATAGCCAGCATGGCTTTGGCCTGCCTCCCTACCTCCCATTATCTCTTTTTTTTTTTTTTTTTTTTAATGGCTAAAATTATTTAGTTTGAGACATCAACAAAGTGAAGCAAAAATAGTACAGCCATTCAGCTAAGCTATTTAACAGTTTTGCAGCAAAGAAAAGTTAATATTAACTTTTAACTCTGAGGATTCCATTCATTATGCCTTGCGGTTACATAGTGCTGGACAGTGTAAAAAATGAGCTTTAAAGCTTTAACAATAGAGAACTTTTTTTTCACTTTAATTCCTTGTTCTCTCGACCTGTAAGTCATTTTGTGGCTGGAGTAGCTTTGATTCCTATCTTGTTTTTATCCTAGTCACTGTTTTCCCAGTTTCTGTTTTTAACACTTTCTGCCTAAGGTGATTTTTCTTTTTTTTTCTTTTTTTTTTAAATTAGTTTTGTAGGTTTTGTGCATTTCATACATTTTTTCCAAGTCAGTTCAGGCTTTATTTTCCTTCGCCTCCCCCCCCCACCCCATCCCAGATCATGCATTCTGCCATACTTCCTACCATCTTTCTCTTCAGTTGTTTTTTTTTCATTTTTAGCTATAAGTGATAATCCATGAGTACAAGCATCCTTCATGCAAAACCTATCTGCAGGCTGTTGTGCCCAAACACCTACAGCCCCACCATCCAGTGGGGGGTGACAGGTTGTTTGTTCAATCAAGTTGATCAAATGAGTGTCCAGACTACATTGCTGTAGTTTCACCATTCACCCCAATCGCAGCCCTTACATTCTACCACGCCCCCTCTTCCGCAGGTTGTTCCCTAGGCTTAGAAAAGGGGCACAGGTGGATGAGAGGTAAAACAGTCCACTCTCTCTGGAGCTGTTGACTTGGACTCTGGTCAATTCTGGCTGTTTCCTTTCATGGGCTGACAGTTTGTCCAGGAATAACCTTTCGATCCTACTAATGAAGAACAAGCAATTAGATATATAGGTATTTAAGCAGCACTAATAGTTATGGTAGGTTACTTTAGCATAGACACATGTTTGGATATGTTAATCCATGAATTACAATTTTCCCCCCTGTTAAATATGACAGGGTCTTACTGTGGCTTATAACATCTCCTAACCTGTAGAGGATGTAAGCTTGTGGCATCAGCCATGGGTTATTTCTCCAAGGGGAGAGCCAATAGCCAATTAGATTTGGGATATACAGGCACATGGCTGCCTCTGCTGCACAGTATTTCCAGGCAGGTGAGGTGTAGCTGGTGCTGACGGTGGAGTCTTGCTTGACTCAGGGAGACCCATATTTGCTTTATTGGTTTAGTGGCCTTTGGTAACACTCTCTGGCATTCCAGAGGCCGTCTGTACACTTGCATGTGTGGTCTCAATACATCCCTCCCATGTTAACGTCAGGTCTTCGGCAGCAGGGCCATTATCTCTTCTTTAAAACTCTACCCTTCTAGCTTTGCGCAGTGGCAGTAGCCAATGAGGTTTATCTGAGGCGCAATTATTGATAATTGAAAACTCTACCCTTCTAGCTGGGCGTAGTGGCGCATGCCTTTAATCCTACCTAGCACTTAGGAGGCAGAGGCAGGCAGATTTCTGTGAGTTCGAGGCCAGCCTGGTCTTCATAGCAAGTTCTAGGACAGCCAGAGCTACAGGGAGACCCTGTCTCAAAAAGACAAAACAAACAAACAAACAAACAAATACCCTACAAACAACACAAAACCTTCTACCCTTCTGGCCAGGGAAATAGCTCATCCATTAAAGATGCTTGCTACAAAGCATGATGAGTGAGTTTGATTCTATAGACCCACGTGGTGGAAGGAGAGAACTGATTCTGATTTCCAAAAGTTGTCCTCTCACCTCCACAAAGTTTGTCTCTGACTTCCACACAAGTGACATGGCACATATGCACCATGGTACGCTCACACATGCACAAACACAAGGACACACACACAGACACACTAAACACATGTAATTTAAAAAATTTAAAATTGTATTTACAAAGTCCTCTTTCTAGACATATGCTCAGTGTGTCTAATGGGAGAGGCATACTGCAAAAATTAAGCAAAATGAGATAAGGGTCGTCTCCAGGAATTGACTGCCGTATAGAGGTGACACAAACATTTATATAAGCAATTATAATATAATAAAGTATGAAATCCACATAAACCTTACACTGGAAATCTTCAAGCCTTGAAAGGCCTTAAAGACTTGGATCTAAATATGGCTGAGATCTGGGAACAGAAGAGGTGATGACAAACTGGATAACTGGGTAGTTCATCTGACCATGGGATGTGTTTCTGAAGGAAACCTGGATGCCTGGTGTTTTAAGAACTGAAGCTGAAACCCAAAGTGAACTGAGGTGGGGGAAAGGGAAAAGGAAAGCATCAGTACTGGGAAGCTGGATTCAGTGGGGTCTACAAAGAATGCCGTTTTCGTGCATCCTTTGGTAAGGAGTAACTGATCAGGTGTCAAGAACATTTTTCATTCTCTCTGGAAACAGACTCAGGTTTCTTTGGACCAAATCCAAATGAACACGTAGCTGTAACACAGCTGTAGATGACTAGAATGCTCTGTGTACTTTATATTAAAATGCTTTGCATTTCTTCCCATGCAATGAAATTCATATGGTGTCCCACTTTATTTAAAATATTAAAATCTTAGTCAACCTCTGTAGAAAGTTTTCTCTATAAAAGTAAATGTGTTTGAAAAATTGTTTTTTTTACATATCTTTCTATAAAAAATAAACATCCTTTGATTGGTTGGATTTAGGAATTCATTTTTTGTTTTAGTGACCAATGTCAAGTTTCAGGCTTTGTGTGTTGCATATTTAATCCTTTTTACTACCACTGTATGTCAACTGGGCAAAGCTTCGAATCATCTAAATACACAACAGGCTGATTAGAAGGAATAAAGAATATTTGCATTTACTTATGTAACTACTAATTTAAATACTTTTCAGAAGTAGTATATACAAGGCTGCAGTTTAATAGTTGTATTTATGCCGGGCATGGTGGTGCACGCCTTTAATCCTAGCACTTGGGAGGCAGAGGCAGGTGGATCTTTGTGAGTTCAAGGCCAGCCTGGTCTACAGAGTGAGTTCCAGGATAGCTGGGACTACAGGGAGACCCTGTCACGAAAAGACCAAAAAAAAAAAAAAAAAAATAGTTGTATTTATAAAAGTACCTATGAAGGGTTTGGGTTTTTTCCCCCTTTGCCTTTTTATTTCTAGCAGAGGCAAGAATACATACTCATATAACACGCCTACCTACAAGTTCTCATTTTAACATTTAGATAACATATCAAGTATGACCCTCTTGGATTCTTGCTTTTAAGTTTCTTTTGATATGTATATAAATAAAGACCAGGGATAAACAGAACTTTCAAAATGCAGGCTGCTGTGTTGTTGGGGGCTAGAAATATAAGTTGATGGTCTAGGATGCTATTTAAAGACTTAAAAAAAAAGACTTTTATAATGCCTACCTTCAAAATTAGAATCAATAGCACTCTACAAATGAAAGTATCTATGCCTCACATTAAGAATCTTGCATAACCCTGTCAAGAGTGTCTAATCTTGTGGTGATAATAATGTACAATGAAATAATCTAATTTTGTGTTTTGGGGTTTCTCAAAAGGAAAGATTGTTATCTTACCTTTATCATTACAGAGGTATGTCAATGATTTTTAAACTTTCAAAAAGAAAGCCATAAAAATTAAAAAAAATCCACATAAACCATGTATGTTTGAACCAAATATATGAACAAAATAGGTTAGGGTTAGGGTTGGGTTAGGGTTAGGCTTAGGGTTAGGTGGGCAGGTCATTGGTTTCACGGAGGATGGTAAATTAAGAAACCACATGAGGGGAGGCATAGTCATATGGAAAAGAAATAATTATGACTGTAATGGTGTATGTCTAATAACACAGATATGTCTGAAATCATGAATTTAATTGTATAGAAGAATAGGCAAGTTGAAGATGAGTGGAATGTGGATGGTTGGGTTTTGTTATAGAGAATGGATTTATACTTTCGGTTGATATACTTGTGGGAGATAGGATAATGCACAAAAATAATATTATGTATTATGTAATTTTTAAGTGTTTAGAACTTGCTTATATGATAATGGAATATAATTTTAAATACAAAATAAAAAAAAATACCCAAATGCCGCATGGTGGTTTACACCTTTAATCCCAGCACTCAAGAGGCAGAAGCAGGCTGATCTCTGTGAGTTCAAGGCCAGCCTGGTCTACAGAGTGAGTTCCAGGCCAGCTGGGGCTGCAGGGAGACCCTGTCTCAAAAAGACCAAAACTAATACTCCAAGGAAGGAATGATGTATGGAAAAGGAAGTGAATGAAGGGGTATTTTCTATATAATGCAATGTAGAAATATTATTTTAAGTAGAGAGTAGTGCAGGATAGATTTTTTACAATACACATTTTTATTGAATTTTTTGCATTTCAGACATTACATCTTAGACCCTTTCCCTGTCCACAACTCCCTTTAGTGCCCCCACTGCATTTCATGCATCTGTCATATATGGTTATATGTTAAGGTCTTTCAAGTCAAGTTTGTGTCCCCAGATGTCCCTCAGTGTGAGTCCATCCACTGGAGCCTGGTCAGCCTATTTAGCATTGTAGGAAGCTTTTCTTTTTATGCTGAACAGGGACCATGCGGCCCTGCTAAGGGGGATAGGGTCACAGTGCCCGCTTTGCAGACACTGTGGGGAGCTGGCCTCTCCGGGCAGAGACCAGCCAACTACTTCCCGTAGCCCAGCCTAAGTGGTAATTCCAACTTAGGTTCTTAGCCTGGACCCACGAGACACGTATTCCACTCTTGGCCATGACTTCTCACCTGCCCAGGGCCTGGACAGAATTTCAGGCTGATGGCTGATTGCCTCCCTTCAGCCAATACTCACTCACAACACCAGCTACTCAGATTGGTGGTCCTCAAAGGGAACCTTTTTCCAACCCACTGGCCCCCTGATTGAAATACAGGCCTACCTTAGCCTGTATGCGTGCAATAATTAATAAAAACAATGGCCAGGAATTCCGTGATTATGCTACTATGAAATTCAAATTTACTCCTTGCCACAGCTTGCTTTTATAAACCAAATGACGTCAGTTCCCAGGACAAATCATAAGTCTCCCAATTCCAAGCCACTGCATACCTTGTCCCAACCAGCATCAGGCACCTAGGCCATGCTGCTTGCTCCTCCTTGGGGTGGGGCCAGACCCTCAGCCAAGCGGTGCCCTGAGGCATGCTACATAGCATCACTCCCTTAAGGAAATGCAACTCTCCCTCTCCCAGTAGTCATCAGCTGCCAAAAGTTCCTCAGCTAAGGTTGGGACTTAGCATTTTCCCAGTTCTGTGCTGGGTTTTTGCATGGTTTAAGTTTGCCTGGGTCTTGTGCATGGTATTATATTGCTGTAAGTTCATGTAAGCAAGTTCCCAGCTGCCTGAAAAACTCTGCTTAAGATAAATCTTGAAGGGCACTTTGGGACCAAATTGTGAATGGCCTTAAATCCCAGAAGACAATAGTGAAATTACTAAATGTTTTTACTACATCAGTAGAACAATGATTAGTTCAGAGAGGTGTTATGTGACTCAGTATGGCAAGAATTTGTAGGATGAATTGAAAGTAAAAAGCATTTAAGAACCTTGTCTAGGTACCAAAGACACTTCCCAGAACAATGAGTAATTATAAAATTGGGACTTTTGATTAAAAAAAATAAGGAAATGAGTTTTACTGCGATGATAGTAATTTGAAGTCATAAGCTGGAAGAATATTGGAAAATGTTCATTTTAACCACCTTTGGAAACCAGTAAGGCCAGTCTGCCAGTAGACAGAACTTGAACAGAAGGACAGATAACTGGTACTGGGTATAAATATGTTTCAACTGATTTTTTCTAAGCTGCTTTTAGGGACCTGGTCATCTTATGGTATCTCCATTTCTGGCCTATCAAAACTTGTTATTACCGGGCTGGAGAGATGGCCTAGCGGTTAAGAGCGCCGACCACTCTTGCAGAGGACCTGGGTTCAATCCCCAGCACCCACATGGCGGCCGAGAACCGTCTGAAGCTCCAATCCAGGAGAACTCCAGTTCCAGGGGAATCCGAGAGACCCTTTTCTGACCTCCGCAGCATTGCACGACACGGGTGCACAAACTTGCATGCAGACAGTACATTCATACACATACAGAAATAAAAAAAATTAATAAAAAAAATTAAAAAAAAAACAAAAAAAAAACACCAAAAAAAACCAAAAACCCTTGTTATTACCAAAGAATTTGACCTCCGTTATTTATTATTTGGTGGGCTATTGCCCAGAGAGAGTATTTGAGATTTCTATTACATGCTTACTTGAAACAAGATTTATTTCTCATCCTCCTATCACTGCCACCACCCCATGACTATACAGAACAAATGTATATTTGTTAAAGCCAAGCCAGTCTGTGGGAGATCTTCAAAAAATAAACATCTGAGAAAGGGATTGGACCTACTGCTGTGATCTGCAGTAATATGTTTCTCTGGGAAAAAAGTGTCTGCTGATGGGAAACCTAAAAAGAAAATGTACATAATTTGGTGTATAAACATAATAACTAATAAAGAATGAGCAAGAAAGGAGAGACCCTTGATCTATCTTATACTTTCTTAAAGGATAAAGAAATTATATTTTAACCTTGTAGTGATATTGTATAAGTGTTTTAGCTTTTAAATTGGTACAAAAAAAGAAAAAATAGAACTCTTTTGAAGAGATGCCAATGAATTATCCTGACAACAAGAAAATCTCTAACAGCACTAATTCCATATGTTCTGAAAACATCGAGAAGACCCAGAGGCAAAAAATCAGAGCTGTAGAGCATTGAGAGTGCTGTTGACTTGGGAAGAAGTGTGATTGAGAGTGACTATTAGACTCAGGACGAATGTAATATGCAGCAAACTCTTTACACCTGACGGATGATTTTTTTTTTTTTTAAATCACACAGTTCATCACAAGAAACAGAGCATTGTAGATGACTATAATGAAAGTTTCTGTTATATGAATTTCAGCTCTCTCAGGCACTTTCCACAAGCAAATCAGAATATTACTTTTGATCCAGTAGATTTGGTATTCATTTTAAAGAACAAAAATGGGGCTGGAGAGATGGTTCAGCAGTTATGAGTACTGATTACTCTCACAGAAGACATGTGTTTGAATCCCAACATCTACTTGGAGGCTAACAACTGTCCATAACTCCACTTTCAGGGGATCCGACACCCTCTCCTAACCTCTAAGGGCACTGCATAACACAGGTGCACTTATGTACATGCAGACATGACAGTCATACACATAAATAACATAAATAAAATAAATTTAAAATCCAAAGAAATGAATTAAGGCCAAGGTAACAGAAAGCCTTAAGCCAGAAATGAAAAATTGATATTCACACTTCCAAACACACAATCTTTTGCATAAAAGATGCTAAATCAAGGCTATACTTTCAAGACTACACTCAAGAGGGGCAATGTCCTTAAAGAGCATATTACATATATAAAATCATATATATCCTTTACTCTTTATAGATACAATTTATATACATCCTTTACTCTTTATATATAATATCACATATATAATATTAATATGAAACACACATATGCACATAGTAAAGGATCCTTTTTGGACTCCTAGAGACTACTCTCATATTCCTGCCTTGCAGTCTGGCTCTTGGTGGTCCTTTCTATGCAGGTCTATATTTTGGGGTGCATGCTCTGCTTTAGGTTTTCCTAGAGGGGTCTTCTGGCCTTGGCCTTGGCCTTGGCTCTCCCCATGGCACTATCACTTGGCTCACAGATCAGCTGAGTGTACTACTCACTGTACTGACCCTGCATACTTTCTTCTTAGGTCTCACCAGCTAAGCACTGTACTGACCTAGGTTGAAAAAACAGAAAAGAAAAATGATGCATCCAAAAGGAAGAAAAAAAAATAGATAACAGGGTGTTAAAAATGAGGACAGAAATTAAGATCACAAAGGAGCTAGCATATATCTTTCCTTAAAAAACAAATCATGAAGTATGTCAATATTTGTAAAAGTAGATTTTAAAAATGGACTTGGGTGTTTTCAGTAGCAAACTCAGATGTACAGTGGGAACACTGTATGGTGGGTCACAGGTTACTTCAAGCATCTGATTTAAGGCAGCTTTCATGTCTCTTGAGTTTTGAAGGATATGCTTGCTTGTAGTTGGAAGTAGTTACACTGGAGAGCAAACTTCTTAGACTGTAGAAGGGTAAATACTAGAGGACCGTTAGGGGCATGTGCACCCCCAGGATGTTCACAGTAGCTTTCTCACAGCATAGCCCAAGCTGGTGGAGAACAGTCAGCTTTCCCTTTCAGAAAAGGAAGAATGGGAAATGGCAAATAGAGAGTGAGCAGGTGGCCACTTGAGAGAATTAAGCAGGCAGATTGCTTCCTGTGTAAATTCTCCTGAATAAGAATTTCTAAAAGAGTCTTCAGGCCTGAAGCAGCTGAAGCAGAGTAAGCCTGAGCCAATTACAGGTTCCTGGAGACCACTGACTTTCATTACTGCTTCTTTATTTTTAATTTTTTTTTATTATTATTTATTTATTTTTGTATGTGTATGAATGTAGTGTCTGCATGCAGGTCTGTGCACCCATGTCGTGCAACGCCGCGGAGGTCAGAAGAGGGTCTCGGATTCCCCTGGAACTGGAGTTCTCCTGGAATTGGAGTTACAGACGGTTTTAGCCGCCATGTGGGTGCTGGGGATCGAACCCGGGTCCTCTGCAAGAGCGTCGGTGCTCTTAACCGCTAGGCCATCTCTCCAGCCCCATTACTGCTTCTTTAAAATGAGCTCTCTCTGTTAGTACATGCAATAAACTGCCTCACCTCTTTGCCCCAGGGGATATTTTAATCAATAGGAAAAATTATTCCCATCTTAGTTAGGATAGAAAAGACCTATCATTGGCAATATCACTTGTCTCTGGTGCTTGAATGCTGTTGACCACAACACATAAAGGTGCCTGGCTGAAGAGAGCTAAAAAACATGGAGGTATAAGCCGGGCGTGGTGGTGCACGCCTTTAATCCTAGCACTTGAGAGGCAGAGGTAGGCAGATCTTTGTGAATTCAAGGCCAGCCTGGTCTACAGAGTGAGTTCCAGGATAGCTGGGACTACAGGGAGACCCTGTCTCGAAAAGACCAAAAACAACAACAACAACAACAACAACAACAAAACAACCTGGAGGTATGGGAAGGCCAAAGGCTCATATTTGTGGATTTCTTAAGTTGTGTTGTCCATAATATTAAAAAATCATTTTGGCAAGTGCCAGGTGTGGTGGCACACAACTTTAATCCCAGCACTTGAGAGGCAGAGGCAGGTGGATCTCTGTGAGTTCAAGGCCAGTCTGGTCTACAGAGCGAGCTCCAGGCCAGCTGGGACTAAAGGGAGATCCTGTCTCAAAAATACTAAAAAAAATCATTTTGGCAATTATTAAGTCCTTTAACTGTTTACCACTGGTCTAAATACAACAATAAAAATAACTGTATGAGTCTAAATTGGGAGTAAATCTGCTCTTACAAAATATGTTTTACCACAAAAGTTACACTGAGCTTTTCTGTCTCATTTACAACAATTATGATTCTGTTCATCTGCAGAGTACATCTCAAAATCTGATTTTAAAGTATATACACTCACATGAGTTTTAAAATGTGATTATATGAAATTGAAAACAATTTCATGAATCAAAACATGAAATTATGCCTTAAAATATTTTTGACAACTTTATTAATAGTGGCATTACATATACTTCAGATTTAATGGAAAAAGAACACACAAAATTTGTTACATGCCTGAGGCAAAGGAGAATTAGGCATTTGCATACTACTTCTTATGGCAAAATCCTTAACCACTTTTGAAATACAGCTGTCTAGACCTTCCTCAGTGAATGTTTTGGCAGACATCTGTAGGAGTATGCTAGAGTTACAGTTCTCAAGATGTGGTCTGCAAACCCCTGTGGGGTCTTTGAGGGGAGGTCAGTAAAGTCAGAACTATTCTCATAATGGGACTAAGATGTTATATGTCTTTTTAACTCTCCTTCCCTCATGAGTGTAAAGTGGAGATTCCCAGAGGTTGCATGGCATGTGACATTTTAAAAACAGAATCAGAAGCAGATAAGAGAATCCAGCTGTCTTTCATTAAACTAAATATTAAAAGACTAATTTCTCATATGGTATATACACAGGTGGTCAAGAGATATGAACATAAACAGAAGCTCTTTGGAGGTCTCAGTTGTTAAGATTACAAAGGAGTCCTTGAAACCAAAATGGTTTAAGTGGGGCTGGAGAGATGGCTCAGTGGTTAAGAGTACTGGCTGCTCTTGCAGAGGACCTGGGTTTCATTCCCAGCACCCTCATGTCAGCTAACAACAATTGTCCATAACTCCAGTTCCAGGGAAATCTGACATCCTCCAATGACCTCCATGGGCATTGCAGGACATGGGTGCACCTGCCTATATGCAAGCAATACACTGATACGCATAAAAAATTTTAAGGTATAATATTCCTCTCTGTCTATATTTAGGAGTCACTGAGTAGCTTTGATGATTGGTAAAGAAACAAGTGCAGTAAAAAATTCGTATATGTTTCAGAAGTTAATCTTATTTAGACTGTTTTTGTGCTCATATTAAAAGATATCATAAATACGAATAAAGGTGCCCTACTCATTCTACATGCCATGGGCTCACTCTTGATTCTCTGTATGTAGTGTTCTTTTCATTGGGATTCAGGTTATTGTCAAGGCTGTATGTCCTAGGACCTAGAAGGTGCAGATTCGTTGAGAAGGGTTTCCTGAAATGGGAGGCTTTGATTTTTGTGGGAATCAGAAGCATCTTAGTGGACCAGGCTTCATGTGAAGCACCTGTTCTTTGTAGCATGAAGTAAAGTTCAGGTCAATGGACTCTGCTCTTGTAAGCTGAGCCAGTAGGAAACACTTCATCAAGGTCACCTTTATCCAACAATACCTAGTGTTTTCATTCCTCACATATATCCTGACTCCTAACTAACCAAATTATACCATACAGGATGAGCTACTGTCTTTTTTTTTTTTTTTTGGTCTTTTCGAGACAGGGCTCCCTGTAGTGCCAAGCCGTCCTGGAATCTCACTCATTAGGTGTACCAGGCTGGCCTTGACTCACAAAGATCCACCTGCCNATTTGCATTTTTTTTTTTTTAAATCAACAGTATTCATCACAAGAAACACGAGCATACCTGCTACGTAATGACTCATAACTGAAAGTTCTGTATGATGAATTTCAGAAGCTCTCTCAGGGCACTTCTGTTTCCACGAAGGCAAATCAGAATATTATTTTTTGACTCCAGTTAGATTTGATTCATTTAATCAAGAACAAACAAGGGGGTCTTGCGATGAAATTTTTCGCAGCAGTTATGAGTACTGATTACTCTCACAGAAGACATGTGTTTGAATCCCAACATCTACATGGCAACTAACAACATGTCCATAACTTCCCACTCAGGGGATCCCGACACCCTCTTCTGAACCCCAAGGGCACCTGCAATAACACAGGCTTTCCATCTTATGTAACATGCAGACAGACAGTCATACACATAAATAACAAATTAAAAATAAATTTAAAATCCAAAAAAATGAAATTAAGGCCAAGGTAACAGAAGCCTTAAGCCAGAAATGAAAAATTGATATTATTCACACTTCCAAACACACAATCTTTTGCATAAAAGATGCTAAATCAAGGCTATACTTTCAAGACTACACTCAAGAGGGGCAATGTCCTTTATAAGAGCATATTACAATATATAAAATCATATATAATCCTACTCTTTATAGATACAATTTATATACATCCTTTACTCTTTATATATAATATCACATATATAATATTAATATGAAACACACATATATGCACATAGTTAAATGATTCCTTTTGACTCCGTAGAGGACTTACTCTCATTATCCCTCCTTGCCCCCAGGTCCTGGCTCTTGGCTTCGTTCCTTTCTAATGCAGGGTCTTATATTTGGGTAGTGCCTTGCTCCTGCCTTTAAGGTTTTCTAAGAAGGGGTCTATCTGGCCTTGGCCTTTGGCCTTGGCTCTCCCCATGGCATATCACTTAGGCTCACAGGATCAGTGCTGAGTGTACTACTCACTGTACTGACCCTGCATACTTCTTCTTAGGTCTCACCAGCTAAGCACTGTACTGACCTAGGTTGAAAAAACAGAAAGAAAAATGATGCATCAAAAGGGAAGAAAAAAAAAAATAAGAAACAGGGTGTTAAAAAATGAGGACAGAAATTAAGATCTACAAAGTGACTAGCATATATCTTTTTCCTTAAAAAAACAATCATGAGTATGTGTCAATATTTTGTAAAGGAGATTAAAAATGGACTTGGGTGTTTTCAGTAGCAAACTCAGATGTACAGTGGGAACACTGTATGGTGGGTCACAGGTTACTTCAAGCATCTGATTTAAGGCAGCTTTCATGTCTCTTGAGTTTTGAAGGATATGCTTGCTTGTAGTTGGAAGTAGTTACACTGGAGAGCAAACTTCTTAGACTGTAGAAGGGTAAATACTAGAGGACCGTTAGGGGCATGTGCACCCCCAGGATGTTCACAGTAGCTTTCTCACAGCATAGCCCAAGCTGGTGGAGAACAGTCAGCTTTCCCTGTTTCAGAAAAGGGGAAGTATGGGAAATGCGCAAATAGAGATCGTGAGCAGGTGGCCACTTGAGAGAATTAAGCAGGCAGATTGCTTCCTGTGTAAATTCTCCTGAATAAGAATTTCTAAAAGAGTCTTCAGGCCTGAAGCAGCTGAAGCAGAGTAAGCCTGAGCCAATTACAGGTTCCGGAACCACTACTTTCATTACTGCTTCTTTAATTTTAATTTTTTTATTATTATTTATTTATTTTTTATGTGTCATGAATAGTGTTGATGAGGTCTGTCACCCTAAGTCGTGCAACGCCGCGGAGGTCAAAGAGGGTCTCGGATTCCCCTGGAACTGGAGTTTCTACCTGGAATTGGAGTACAGACGGTTTTAAGCCGCCAATGTGGGTGCTGGGAATCACCCGGTGTCCTCTGCAAGAGCGCCGGTGCTCTTAAACCGTGAGGCCCATCTCTCCAGCCCCATTACTGCTTCTTTAAAATGAGCTCTCTCTGTTAGTACATGCAATAAACTGCCTCACCTCTTTGCCCCAGGGGATATTTTAATCAATAGGAAAAATTATTCCCATCTTAGTTAGGATAGAAAAGACCTATCATTGGCAATATCACTTGTCTCTGGTGCTTGAATGCTGTTGACCACAACACATAAAGGTGCCTGGCTGAAGAGAGCTAAAAAACATGGAGGTATAAGGTCCGGGCGTGAGGCGTGCACGCTTTAATCCCAGCACTTGAGAGGCAGAGGTAGGCAGATCTTTGTGAATCAAGGCCAGCCTGGTCTACAGAGTGAGTTCCAGGATAGCTGGACTAACAGGGAGACCCGCATTCTCGGAAGAAGACCAAACAAAACTAACCAACAACAACAAACAACAAACAACAAAAAACCTGGAGGTATAAAATTAAGGCCAAAGGCCATATTTTGATTTCTTAAGTTGTGTTGTCCATAATATTAGAAAAATCCATTTTGGCAAGTGCAGGGTGTGGTGGCACACAACTTTAACTCCAGCACTTGAGAGCGCGAGATGGCAGGTGGATCTCTGTGAGTTCAAGGCCAGTCTGGTCACAGAGCCGAGCTCCAGGGCCAGTAGGAAAAGAATTAAAAAAACCTGTCTCAAAAATACTAAAAAAAAATCATTTTGGCAATTGAATTGTAAGTCCTTAACGTTTACCATCTGCGTCTAAAATACAACAATAAAAATAACTGTATGAGTCTAAATTTTGGGAGTAAATCTGCTCTTACAAAATATGTTTTACCACAAAAGTTACACTGAGCTTTTCTGTCTCATTTACAACAATTATGATTCTGTTCATCTGCAGAGTACATCTCAAAATCTGATTTTAAAGTATATACACTCACATGAGTTTTAAAATGTGATTATATGAAATTGAAAACAATTTCATGAATCAAAACATGAATTATGCCCTAAAATAGTTTCTGGACCAACTTATTAATAGTGATTCTTATACTTCAGATGTCATGGAAAAAAGAACACACAAAATTTGTTACATGCCTGAGGCAAAGGAGAATTAGGCATTTGCATACTACTTCTTATGGCAAAATCCTTAACCACTTTTGAAATACAGCTGTCTAGACCTTCCTCAGTGAATGTTTTGGCAGACATCTGTAGGAGTATGCTAGAGTTACAGTTCTCAAGATGTGGTCTGCAAACCCCTGTGGGGTCTTTGAGGGGAGGTCAGTAAAGTCAGAACTATTCTCATAATGGGACTAAGATGTTATATGTCTTTTTAACTCTCCTTCCCTCATGAGTGTAAAGTGGAGATCCGAAGATAGGTTGCATTGAGCATGCTGACATTTTAAAAAACAGAATCAGAAGCAGATAAGAGAATCCAGCTGTCTTTCATTAAACTAAATATTAAAAGACAATTTCTCATATGTAACTATACACAGGTGTCAAGAGATATGAACATAAACAGAACTCTTTTGCGACGGTCTCAGTTGTTAAGATTACAAAGAGTCCTTGAAAACCAACAATGGTTAGTTGAAGGGCTGGAGAGATGGCTCAGTGTTTTGTTAAGTTTTGCCTCTTGCAGAGGACCTGGGTTACAGTTCCCAGATACCCATGTGTAGCATATACAACTTGTCACTAACTCCCAGTTCCATGGAAAATCTGACATCCTCCAATGACCTCACATGGGCTACTTGCCCAGACAGGGACGCATTACCTACATCCAGCATATACCCTAAAATAAATAAAATAAAAAATTTTTACAGGTATACTATATCCTCTCGCTGTCTACTCATTTAGGAGTCAATCTGAGTAGCTTTGATGTATTGGTAAAGAAAACATGAGTCAGTGCAGTAAAAAAATTCCATATGTATGTTTCAGAGTAGTTAATATCTATTTAACTTGTTGAGTTTTGTGCTCATATTAAAAGATATCATAAATACGAATAAAGGTGCCCTACTCATTCTACATGCCATGGGCTCACTCTTGATTCTCTGTATGTAGTGTTCTTTTCATTGGGATTCAGGTTATTGTCAAGGCTGTATGTCCTAGGACCTAGAAGGTGCAGATTCGTTGAGAAGGGTTTCCTGAAATGGGAGGCTTTGATTTTTGTGGGAATCAGAAGCATCTTAGTGGACCAGGCTTCATGTGAAGCACCTGTTCTTTGTAGCATGAAGTAAAGTTCAGGTCAATGGACTCTGCTCTTGTAAGCTGAGCCAGTAGGAAACACTTCATCAAGGTCACCTTTATCCAACAATACCTAGTGTTTTCATTCCTCACATATATCCTGACTCCTAACTAACCAAATTATACCATACAGGATGTGAAGGCTCGTTTTTCTTAGTTTTTTTTTTTTGTTTGCGTATTTTCCGAGGCAGGTCTCCTTTTAGTCCATTTATCCCCTGGCCTGTGGCCACCTCTGTACCAGGCGAACTCACCTGTTAGACCTACCTGCCTATCTCACCCATGATCCACCTGCCTCTGCTCCCAAGTCCTAGCATTAAAGGTGTGCGCCACCACGCCGGCGCCTAGGATGACCTACCTGTCTAAATAATTTTGCCTCCCATGGCATTTTGTAGTATACTGTGGTACATAAGAGATTCCACACTTCTTTTAACCACCTACATGTTTCCATTAGTGCTATATACTTCTTGTAATATATGTAACGTTGGTTTCTTTTTGTTTTGTTTTGTTTTTTTTTTTTTTTTTTTTTGGTCTTTTGTTCTTTTGTGTCTCCTTTGAGCTACCCCAGCTGTTCCTGGAACTCACTCTGAGAACAGGCTGGCCTTGAACTCATAAAGATATCTGCCTGCCTCTGGGCTCCCAATGCCTAGGATTAAAGCGCATGCGCCACCGCCCCCCTGTAGTTGTTGTGCGGGTGGCACCCCGCCCCCCCCGCCCTTTTTTTTTTTTTTTTGGTCTTTTTGAGACAGGGTCTCTCATCCCAGCTGACCTGGAGTTTGCTCTGTAGATGAGGCTGGCCTTGAACTCACAGAGATCCACCTGCCTCTGCCTCCTGAGTGGTGGGATTAAAGGCGTGCGCCAACATGCCCAGTTTGTACATGGTTTTTCTATTGGTCCATAATTTTAGTTTATATCAAGGCTTTAATCATTCAGAGCAGAGATTTTGTTAGTCTACTAATGTTTAAATAATTTACAAATTTTGCAAGAATTGGAAAACTTGAGGTATGTACAGGCTTCAGCTGAAACAAGACTGAACTTTGTTTTCACTTAAAGTATGCTGCTGGTAGTCTTAGACTGAATTCTTTGGGAAGTCAGGTCAAAATATACCTATTCAATTCCAAAAACTAATTTGAGGATACTGCAACTTATAAAGTATTTTGTTAAAATACACAAGAATTTTAAATGATTGTAAACAAATCTGGTAAATGGTGTTTCAGCATTGTTCTCTTAACATCTGGAAGGTTCTGAGAAGCTTAAAGACTGAGTAAGGTTGCTAAACTGTCAAACTTGAGGACCACGGCATTTCTCAGTATTTACAAAACCTCTTGTCCCTTTTCTTCACTCCTAGTCCATGTAAAAAGCTAATGGGTTCTCCTAGGAAGAGTACATGGGTTTAGCAGGAGCAGTAAACTGGAGAAGGGTCTGGGATTCCAGAGTTGGACTGGATAACTAAACTAACACTCAAGATCTGGAGATGTACCACACACATCGAATTTTCCTGATTGTTATCTGAATTTTCTCACAATCATTAAGTAATTCTTGTGTAGTAGTCAAATAATTTTTGAACTCTCTCAGCTCTTTCACTGCGCCTTTGTTCAAAAGTCAATGGTTTGAGGCTTATGAGATGGCCCAATAGATAAAGGAATTTGTAGCTAAGCTTGACTACCTGAGTTTGATGCCTGGAACCCACACGGTGGAAGAAGAGAATCAACTCCTGCTAGTTGTCTTCTGACTGTCACATTTGTGCGGGGCATACACATGACCTTCACCCCATAAATAAATTAAAGAGAGAGAGAGGAGATGATTCCTCAGAAAGGAAGTAACTTCAGTGGGCTTGAAACACTTGTGACAATACTCTACTTTTTGCCAATCTCCAGACATCTTCAAATTATGCAAAAGGATCTTCTAATGGTTTCATCTGAAAACTGGATATACCTGGGTGTGGTGGTGCACGCCTTTAATCTCAGCACTTGAGAGGCAGAGGCAGGCAGATCTTGTGAGTTCAAGGCCAGCCTGGTCTACAAAGCAAGTTCCAGGCTAGCTGGGGCTACAGGGAGACCTTGTCTCAAAAACACCAAAAAAA
>VZQC01013287.1:2780205-2832009 GCA_009823505.1 Rhizomys pruinosus
GCCTTTAATCCTAGCACTTGGGAGGCAGAGGCAGGTGGATCTTTGTGAGTTCAAGGCCAGCCTGGTCTACAGAGTGAGTTCCAGGACAGCTGGGGCTACAGGGAGACCCTGTCTCGAAGAGACAAAAAAAAAAAAACAAACAAAAAAACCCCAAAAAAACTATAAAAGAGCCAGGCATGGTGGTGCACGCCTTTAATCCTAGCACTTGGGAGGCAGAGACAGGTGGATCTCTGTTGAGTTCAAGGCCAGCCTGGTCTACAGAGTGAGCTCCAGGCCAGCTGGGACTAAAGGGAGACCCTGTCTCAAAAATATATAAAAAAAACTATAAAAGCAAGTAATACCTATTTCTTGGAGCCACATTAAAGTCTCTGTTGAGTATTCTTTGTCTATTTTCTTTCCCTCCTCCCAACGACACCTTTTCAAATATTAAAAACCATCACTGCAGGGTGGGTGAGATGGGACAGTGTTTAAAGACACTTGCCACCAAGCCTGAAGATTTGAGTACCATCTCCAGGACCCACATGATGGAAGGAGAACAGACTACCACAAGTTGTCTTCTGTCCTCCATCACATGCAAATAAGTCTAATAAAAAATGTCAACAAAGGTTTCACACCAGAGCTAGCTCTTCAACAGCAGTTTGCCTAGGCTGTAATCCACAATTTTTAAGCAGAGTTTGTTTGGAAGTTGAGTGTAAAGATGTAGTTTATCTCAGAAGTTGGGAAAATCCCAGGGGCCAGTTGTCAACATTTAGTCTTAGGTAGGAGGGACTCTTAAGATTCCTCTTCTCGTATTTTTCTTTTTGTTAGGAAGCCAAAACTTGAAGGTAGTGACACCACAGATTGTGACAATGAGCAGTGTAGGTGGGACCTTTTATTTAAGCTACTTTTTAAGCAAGACACAGGCAAAAGCAGTTAACCATCCTCTGAAATCCCTCTAATTTACCAAGTACCATCCTCTAGAAATGAAGTACCTGTTTATCATGGAGAACTCTTCAGACTAGCTCTTGGGTACTTTTATCTGCAACAATAAAAAAGTTTGCCTCCAGTCCAGCAATGAATGGAAAGGGAACTTCAGTTGTAACTCGGTGTTCGCATTTACTAGCTGTACGCCTTTAGACTAGTTTATGCCTCAAAGTCTCTGTTTCCTCAACAGTAAAAAGAGGCTTATTTGAAATCTAGCAGTGAGCATAGTAGGTGATGAGAAATGAGAAAGTGATGGCTCTAATGGTGTAATGGAACAAGGATAGGATAGGATTTGACCCTGCAAGGGAAAGCAGAAGTGATCCTGTAGGAACTCAGGAAGGCCTGGCAGTGACAGGTTAGCAGCACCGCCCACTCTTCAGGCTCCTGGGCATCTGTTCCCTAAGACGCCTGCAGGGTCTCAGGGCACACTCAGGACGCCACACCCACGGGTCGGCCCCAGCAAAGGCGCTCGAGGTTTGACTCCTGCCCAGCAGGTCTTGGGCAATCGCACTTCTGCTGCAACTCACCAGCTCTGAAGGTGCCTGGGGCTGAGGTGGTGCTCCGCGGTGCGGTGGGCGGGGCCGAGGGCGCGATGGGCGGGGCCAGAGCCCGAGAAGCTCTTAGCGCAAGGCCCCCGCCGCCAGTCGCCGCGGTGGCTGCCGGGATGCGCTGCAGCGAATGGTCGCGCCGGGCGCCGCTTTGAGTGACCTTTCACCCGCGTTCAGCGGCCTCGGGCGGCGGCACTAGGCAGAAACCATGGCGGAGGCGGCGGCCGCAGCGGGCGAGGCGGGCGCGGCCGAGCGGGAGCCGGACGTGTGCCGCGCGCGCCGGCGGCTGCGGGTTCTGTCGGGCCATCTGCTGGGCTGGCCCCAGGAGGCTCCAAGTACCAATGAGTGCAAAGCGCGGAGAGCCGCGTCGGCGGCCGCAGCGTCGCCCACCGCCACTCCCGCCACGCCCGAGTCTGGCACAATCCCCAAGAAGCGGTGAGTAGCGGGCTGGGGAAGGAGTGGGCTGCGGGAGGCTCTGACCGGCCTGGGCTGCGGGATGCCATGGGAGTGGCAAGAATTGGGCATGGTGGGCGGAAGGCATCCCTGTCCCAGCGAGTACCATCACCTCCCGGCAGTGACCAGACCCAGGACTGTCAGGACGGCGCGGGATGGGGTGGCAGGTTTTGGGCTCTATTTGGAAGTAATAGAACTGATGACCTCTGATGAGAGAAGTTTTTGATGCCTGAAACTCATTCTCTATCCTAAAATATCTTGGACCGGGTGTCATGGGCTCTCTTAAGCTCCTTCGAAGAAGGTTTAAGCTTGCACTAGATAATTGGGCATTTCTGCTAATTCGAGAAAGCCTGGGTGTGAAGATGAATTGGGGTGGGGCCCTGTAAGCGCTAGAAGGAGGTGCTGACTGGTTTCTTCGGGGGTAGGCTTCCGCTTCCTTAAGGACATGGTTTTTGACTTTGAGGGAGGAAACCAATTTGAGTGTACTGGACTAAGAAGCAGTGGGCTCCAAACTCTAGTTAGTGACTTAAGAGTGTGATGTTCTAGCTACCTAGCTTTGAGGAAAGCTTGAAGACAAGGGCTTGTGGATGAGGAACGCTTGTAAGATGTTAACCTCTGACTTTTGGAGGACATCTATTCTCTGATGAAAGCTATTGGGAGATGGTATTTTCTGAGATTATCAGTTTGGAAAAACTTCCAGAATGAAAAAAAGATGGTGCAACATTAATGTGTATTTTCAAAGTGCCAGAGATGTTGCTAAGTCCATTATTTTGTGCTCTACCTTCCTTAGGTAGGTGCAGTATTCTCCCATTTTACATATGAAGAAATTTGAAAAGATTATGAAGTTTGCTGTAAGCTTAGCAAGTGTCTGTGTAGCAGGTTAGACTTCCAAAGTACATCAGATTGACTTGTTTAAACTAGACAGCTTCGTTAATTCAACATGTGTAAGTCCTTGCTCACTGTACTAGCAAAGCAGAGATTCTAAAATGCACCTTTCGCTATAGGGCACTAAAGTTATAATACAGTGTGATAAATAATGTATGTGATAATTGAAACACACAGTCACTTAGTCCAGTTTTGAGTCTGTATATGTTAGCACAAAGAAGCCTTTGAGTTTAACGGTTGTCTGTTAAGTCTTGAAGTTTGTATTGAAAATAGCTGGCCAAAGGGGAGCAGTGTTTATGTTTGACAAACAGAATAGTCACAGGTAAAGAAAGTTGAGAGAGCCGGACATGGTGTTGCACACCTTTAATCCCAGCACTTGGGAGGCAGAGGCAGAGGCTGAGGCAGAGGCCAGAGACAGAGGCAGGTGGATATCAGTTCAAGACTAGCCTGGTCTACATAGTGAGTTCGAGGTCAGTTGGGCCTACAGGGAGACCCTGTCTAAAAAAAAAAAAAAAAAAAAGTGAGGTTAGGGAACTCCTGAGAGCCAAGTGTGGCAGGAGGGGTGAAAATGGCAGAGCAGGAGGCTTGAAAGGGGAAACTTGTTTGCAGGTTATTGTGTGGGGGAAAACGTTAGATTTACCTTTCAGAAAGATTACATTGGGGTGGAATTGTAGGTTAGACCTAGGTTTGAATTCCATTGGACTATTTTATTTGTATATGGGGAGATACATTTTTCCAGAATTTGATTACTTGGTTGTAGGAGAGAGGAACCTCCTATCCTCTGTCTTCAGTGATATAATATTAGCTGTCATAGGGTTTAAGATTTTTCATTTTTCTAAATGGCTTCATATTCCTGAATGTCTTCTCATTTGCACTCATCTGTGTGTGCTTGAACTGTGTGTGTGTGTGTGTGTGTGTGTGTATGTATGTGTGTTTTCCTTTAAGACAAGGTCTCCCTGTAGCCCCGGCTAGCCTGGAACTTGGTATGTAGACCAGGCTGGCTTCAGTCTACAAATATCTGTCTGCCTCTGCCTCACGAGTATTGGGATTAAAGTGGTACACCACCGTGCCTGGCCCCATGATTAAACTTTTTTTTTTTTTGGCTTTTCGAGACAAGGTCTCCTTGTAGCCCCGGTTGTCCTGGAACTCACTCTGTAGACCAGGATGGCCTTGAACTCACAAAGATCCGTCTGCCTCTGCCTCCCAGGTGCTAGGATTAAAGGTGTGTGTCACCACGCCCAGCTAACTTTTTAAGAAAATATATTAATTCTTTGAGAACTTCATACAGTTTGTTTTGATCTTATTCCTCCCTGACACTCCTCCGAGATCCATCCCCACCTTCCTACTCACCCACCTTTGTTTCTTTTTTCTGTCCTTTCATCTAGTTCAATCGTTGTTATTCAACTACTCTTGATTGTGGAACCAGCCTTGGATTATGGTTATCCTATTAGGGGGGTCATACCCTTAAAGAAAACTTGACTCTTCCTCTCCCAATACCTACCAAATGCCAATAGTTCCTCAGATTGGGGTGGGAATTTGTGCTTACCTCCCCACTTCATAATGGGATTTTGTCTGGCTTGAGCGGACACAATTGCTGTGAGTTGACTTGTACAGCTGCCCTGTTGTCTGGAAGACACTGTTTCCTTGGAGTCATCCACCACCTCTGGCTTTACAGTCTTTGCACCCTCTCTTTGTTGAAGATCCCTGAGCCTTGGGGATTAGGGTGGGGTAATATAGATGTCCCATTTAGGGGTGAGTACTCTGTAGTCTCTTATTCTCTGCATGTTGGCCAGTTGTGGGTCTCTGTATTAATTGCTTTCTACTGTAGAAGAAGCTTATCTGATGAGGGTTGAGAGATGCACTAATCTATGGGTCTAGCAGTGAATTATTAGGACTCATTTTAATACCATGTCCATTTGGTAGATTATTAGAAGCAGTTTCTTCTCTAGGGCCAGTAATCTATCCACCCACAAGTTCTTAGCTCTGAGAACAGTACCAGGTATGGGTTCTGTCTCATGCAGCAGGTCTTAGATCTAGTTGGAGGGTGGTTGGGTGCTCCTATAACATTTGTGTCACTATTGCACTAATGGGCATATCTTGTAGTTTTGTAGCTCATAGGGCTCACAGCTGGGTAAGACTGATGATTACTTTTCTCCTTTGGTAGTGTGCATAGTACCTTCCAGCACTATGAAAGCTAGCTGGTAGGGTTGAAGCTTACAGGTTAGTATCTGCTTGACTTCTCCATGTTCTATGACTCAAGTATGTGTTGTTTTCAGCACTTACTTTGCACTAAAGCCTTTAGAGAAAAAAATAGTAATGTTCTGGGGTAATGGATAAGGCTTCTTACAGCTGACAGTAGCTGCTCTGTGTGTGTGTGTGTGTGTGTGTGTGTGTGTGTGTGTGTCCTTCAAGGACAGAAGGTATCAATAACCTGGACACAATTGCAGCCCATTTATGGCATAGGGTGTAACTGGTGGGCAGCTCTTTAGTTCAGGGATAGATGGGTAGTAGTAACATCTAGACCTACAGAACTATTTTGAAGTTTAATCAAAATACTTGTATTTGGACTCAACACAAAGCACAATACTTACTTGTGTTAAGTGAAACACAAAAACTTTTATTAGATGAAACATCAAAAACTGATCAGAGAAGCCAGGTGTGGTGGCACACGCCTTTAATCCTAGCACTTGGTAGGCAGAGGCAGGCAGATCTTTGTGAGTTCAAGGCCAGCCTGGTCTACAGAGTGAGTTCCAGGATAGCTGGGGCTACAGGGAGACCCTGTCTCGAAAAGACCAAAAACAAAACAAAACAAAACAAAACAAAAACTTATCAGAGAATGATCTTTCTTCATTGGGAAACCTAGTTCTGCTTTCCTTTTCTTATTGCTTAGCCAGGTCTTAACATCTGCAACAGCAGAACTAAGCCTAAAGAGAAGGCCAGTTTAGGAGCAAGGAGGAAATAAAGTAGAGTGTGAATACAGCTGTACGTTAATGATTTTGAAATCTTTTGGTGATTTATGTGTACTTTCTGTTTAATTACTCTGGATAAAGGTATTGGTTGTAATGGTTTTCTCTCATAGCTGGCTACACTTATATTCATCCTGGGCTTGTAACAGTCACTGCTTACTACTCTGTACTTTCTTCCTCCTGGAGAATGGTCATGCTTGTATTGATTTAGTGAATATTTTCAGATAAGTTGCTTTATGACAAGGACTGTACTTGGTAGGAGACAAAGGGGGAAGTGTTCAGTTTCAAAGAACTCACAGTCTAGGAAGGGAGATTCCAAGTTCCAGTAATTTAATTAGAGTCACTGTAGATAATGGTACAGATGGAGCACAAAGGAAAGAAAAAGTGATATACTCTATGGCATTAGAAACTTTCTTTTTACTTTTACTTATTTTTATTTGATGTGTAAGAGTGTTTTGCCTATATGTATGTGTGTGTAACAGATGCATGCAATGCCCAGAGAGGCCAGAAGAGGGCATTGGATCCTCCTGGAACTGGATTTTCATGTCTATTAGCTGAGACCTGAACCTGGGGCCTCTGCAACTTAACAGCATTCTTTTTTGTTTGTTTGTTTTTGGCCTTTTCAAGACAGTGTCTCCCTATAGCCCCAGATGTCCTGGAACTCACTCTGTAGACCAGGCTGGACTTGAACTCACAAAGACCCGCCAGCCTCTGCAGTTCTAGGATTAAAGGCGTGTGCCACCATGCCCTGCCTGCAGCATTCTTTCCAACCCTGAGAAGTTTTCTAAAGTTTTTAGTATTGCGGCTACTTTGGTGGGAAAAGGGACAAGCATATGGCAAAGCAAAGGAGGTATGGAAGTGATGTTGTATTTAGGTGACTAGACAAGCAGTATTGGAGAGACAGGAGTAAAGTGAAAAAAGGAAGGTAGTGGCAGGCCTTGAGGACTTTGGCTTATAGGTCATCCAATTCTTGCAAGTATTGTACAGCAGTGAACAGAACTGTGCTCTCATCAAACTTATACTCTAGGTAGAGTAGAGACAGTAGACATGTAATACAATATGTGAGATGGTGGTAAATATAATGAAAGAGCAGCTGTGGGGCTGGTGGTTAGAGAACACTGAAGGGTAAACTGCCCAGTGTGACGTGATCAGATTGGGTTTGCTTGAGAGAAGTCTAGCTGCAGGCACAAAGAATGAGTTGGAGCAAGGTAGAGCTGGACATGGGGAGATTACCTAGGGAAGATTGTTTTCCCCCAACTGGGAAATAACAGAGGGTTAAAAGATTGTGACAATGAGAATGAGGAGGATAGGATGGGCTTGAGAGTTCTGGTAGCACTTTAGGCAGTACTTTAAAAGTATGTCACTAAGCTAATGATGTGGGTTTGGAGACTGCACAAAATTAGAAATTGTGGGACCTGATATTTCATTTGGCTGAAGCAATAAGGGAGCAGGCTTTTGCCCCCATAACCTAAAAACTTGAAAAGGCTGGGGATTCGAGCCAGCTTCTGCTTGCCACTTGGCAAGCAGTCAGGACCAATCAGTCCTGCAAACTCCTTTGAGGTTTCAGGTAAAAGGTATCACATTCCTGCAATTACTAAAGAGCACATCTTGGTTTCAGGAGCCAACTGGAGCCTCTGCCACCTAGCATAAACACAGCCTTCATAGAAAGTACACTGTGAATTTCCCATGCAACCCCTGACCCCCATTCTCTCCAGAAGCCCACCAAATGCCAGTATATGAGATCCCCAAATCCTGCAAATAAATGAGTTATTCCCTTGCTCTTGGAATTGGTTCCCACATCATTCTTTCTTTGATCTGTTTGGGGCTCATCCTGAATTCCTCCCCTCCCCTTCCCTGCCCCCCCCCCCTTACGTCTCAGAGCAACCCAATGCATGCAGGCAGAGAGACCAGTGGCCCACTCATGGAGACACGGAGGAAGCAACAAGAAATGGGCATGTCTTCACTCCTGCACTTGGGAGGCAGAAGCAGGAGAAGCTCTGTGAAGTCAATCGAGGCCTGCCTGGTCTAGTACTGAGACTCAGACCAACCACTGTTACATGGTGATACCCTGTCTGCATAAACAAAAACAAAGGAGCTGGAGTGCTGGCTCAGCAGTTAAGAAAGAGTACTTACTTGGTGCTCTTGCAGAGGACCTGGTTCCCTTCCCAGCATCCAAATGGTGGCTAACAGCCATCTGTATGTAACATCAGTTTTGGGGGCTCCAGTGCTCTCTTCTGGCCTCTGTGAGCATTGCACTCATGGGTGTACTTATAGACAAAACACCCATACACTTAAAAAAAAAATACCAACCCCCCAAAAAAAAGATTAGAAACAGAATGAGAAGCCAGAGGAATGTGGATATTTAAGAGGGCTTGTGGCTTACATGTAGTCTCCTGTGAGTTATTTCCAGTTCTAGTCAGGAATGTATATTTTCATTAAAATTTTTTTTTTTTTTTTGTGTATGAATGTATTGCCTGCATGTGTGTAAGTGTACCCTTGTCATGCAATGCCCACAGAGTCAGAAGAAGGTGTCAGATTCCTCTGGAACTGGAGTTATAGACAGTTGTTAGCTGCCATGTGGGTGCTGGGAATCGAATCCCGGTACTCTGCAAGAGCAGTCAGTGCTCTGAACCATTGAGCCATCTCTCCAGCCCCAGGATTGTATATTTTCATTATTTGAAGTTGCTAAGCAGTTTTGAAGGTGAGTTTGGTTTTCCAGTTTTTGAGGTTCTTTTTTTTTTTTTTTGACTTTGCCATTTATTTATTTATTTATTTATTTATTTATTTATTTATTTATTTATTTTTATGTGTATGAATGTATTGTCTGCCTGCAGGTCTGCGCACCCGTGTTGTGTGATGCCACGGAAGTTAGAAGAGGGTGTCAGATTCCCCTGGAACTGGAGTTCTCCTGGAACTGGAGTCACAGATGGTTCTCAGCTGCCATGTGGGTGCTGGGGATCGAACCCGGGTCCTCTGCAAGAGCAGTCGGCGCTCTTAACCGCTAGGCCATCCCTCCAGCCCCTGCCTTTTTTTAAAAAGAATTTTAATTTTTTTTTAAATTTATTATTTTTTGTGTGTGTATGAATGTACTGTCTGCATGTAGGTTGGTGCACCCACGTCGTGCAATGCTGCGGAGGTCAGAAGAGGGTGTCAGATTCCCCTGGAACTGGAGTTAAAGATGATTTTTAGCTGCCATGTGGGTGCTGGGAATTGATCGCTGGTCCTCTGCAAGAGCAGTAACAGTAACTGCTGAGCCATCTCTCCAGCCCCTTAATTTTAATTTTTTTTTTTTTTTTTGGTCTTTTCAAGACAGGGTCTCCCTGTAGCCCCAGCTGTCCTGGAACTCACTCTGTAGACCAGGCCTGGCCTTGAACTCACAGAGATCTGCCTGCCTCTGCCTCCCTAGTGCTAAATTTTAATTTTTTAAAATTTATTTTTAATTTATGTGTATGAGTGTATTGCCTGCATGTATGCAAGTGCACCAGTGTTGTGCAATGACTGTAGGATTAAAGGTGTGCGCCACCATGCCCGACTAATTTTAATTTTGTTTTAAATTTATTTTTGTATGTGGATGAATGTACTGTCTGCATGCAGATTTGTGCACTCGTGTCGTGCAATGCCGCAGAGGTCAGAAGAGGGTCTCGGATTCCCCTGGAACTGGAGTTCTCCTGGAATTGGAGTTTCAGACGGTTCTTGGCTGCCATGTGGGTGCTGGGGATCGAACCCGGGTCCTCTGTAAGAGCGGTCAGCGCTCTTAACCACTAGGCCATCTCTCCAGCCCCTAATTTTAATTTTTAATCATGTGTATATGTGTGGGTGTGTGCATATATGAGTATAGGTGCCCACCAAGTCCAGGAGAAGACATCCAGTCCCCTGGAGTTGGAGTTACAGGGCTTGTGAGCTGACATGTGGGTGTTGGGAATAGAACTCAGATCCTCTGCGAGAGCATGAAACACATACAGAACATTTATTTATGAGGTAGCTGAAATCCGCAGGATGAACTGGATATTGCCGTTTAGGTGTTTCTTCAGAATCCACGCCCTAGTTTTTGATGGTTTCCAGTGCCCAATTGCCCATCCTGTAATATTTCATCTCTTAGCCTTGGCACTCCAGTGATATGTCCTCTTATGGTTGGCAGGGGCACATTCCCCACAGGTTGACTTCTGAAGGTGATAGGCCTCAGAGCCATGGTGACACCAAGCATGTGTCTACTGTGATGCTGCTAAACAGGGTGTTCTAAAGGTCTTTCTAAACAGGGTGTTCCTTTACCGCCTTGCTGCTGGCCTAAGCCAAAGAGATGAAGCTTTCATCACTGAGCCATCTCTCCTACCCAGAACTCTATTTCTTAGTGCAGTTTTAGGTTTAAAATCATAATGAATCCCCCCCCCCCCAATTTTTTTTCCTTTGAGACAGGGTCTCCCTGTAGCCCTCGCTGGCCTAGAATTCATTATGTAGACCAAGCTGGTCTCAGTGTCATAGAGATCTGCCTCCCTAGTGCTGGAACAAAAGGTGTGTACCACCATGCTTAGCTTTAAGTATGTATGAGATATTTTTATGTCTTGGTTTGGGTTTTTTTTCAAAGTTCTTATAATGTTTTGAAAAACAAAAGAAAAATTGCTTATTTACTTCTTGCATGTTTCCACACCAACGACTCTGGAAGATATAACTGGCTTCAATCTCATTGTGGTTTGCATTAATTTGCTCTCTGGCTGCTTGTAGAGGTTATGAACTCTTATGGTCCAGGTCAAAAGAATATCTGATTAAGAATGCCACTAATTTACTTATAATCTCATTTGCATGTACTGTCTTGTCTTTTTTTTTTTTTTTCCCTTCTAGTGGTGCTGTGGATTGAGCCCTGGTTATTACATATGCTAGGGAAGGGCTCTGCCCTTGAGTTATATTCCTAGCCCATGTTTCATTCTTTAAAAACATATTAATTAGGATGTGGGGAGATAGCTCAGTTGGAAAAGTGCTTGCTCTTCAAGCATGAGGACATGAGTTTGATCCATAGCACCCATACAAGAAGTTGAGTGTCATGGTTGCTTATAATCTTGATGTTGAGAAGGTGGAAACAGGAGATCCCAGGGCCTTGCTGGCCAGACAGCCTCACCTGCTTTGTGAGTTCCAGGTCAGTGAGAGGTTCTGTTCCAAGGAAAAAGAAAAGAAAAGGTGCAGGGTTCCTGAGGACCAACATTAGAGACTGACTTCTGACTTCCACAGACACATACATGTGCCTGTGTACCTGAACACATACCCACAAACATATATACCCCCTGCACATATACCCCTAAATGTATGTGTGTGTGTGTGTGTGTGTGTTATTTCACATCTGTCATACCTTTGTCTAGATGGGAGAAAGCTGAGGTAACCTCTTGCAATGCTTCCCATGAAGACTTCCCGAGCTTCATTTTTGTAGCAAAGGTAGTGACTTAGGACAACATTATTTGGCAAAACTAAAGCTTATGTTGGTAGTTACACTGAATGACTTGTTAGCGTAGTATGGTTTCCTAGCTAGAAATTCTAATGATACGGTAATATGAGTTTTTATTTGAGTAAATCAATATCCAAGACACCATTCCAAAGCATATATACAGTATCTTATTAGGGTCTCATAACAGACTTAAAAAATTAGTGGCATTATATTTAGATTCCAGGTAAAGAAGTAGAGGCTCAGTTAATTTAGTTTATCAAAAGCCATGCAGTTGTGAAATGAATAAGATGGTATTTCAACTCCAGTCTCATTCTCAACCCATGCTACAAGATGTCGTTCTCTGGAGAAAAATCGTCTACTTATTATTCATCAGGTTGATCTCCTCTTTGTGCTGTTTCAGACCATTTCTGATTATCCAAATAATAATTAAATATGTTTCTGTCACAGTGGAATTCAGCATTTAAGAAAATACTTACAAAAAAAAAAGAAAATAATTACAGGGGCTGGAGAAATGGCTCAGCGGTCAAGAGCACCAACTGCTCTTGCAGAGGACCTGGGTTCGAGTCCCAGGACCCACATGGCGGCTAAGAACTGTCTTTAACTCCAGTTCCAGGGGAATCCGACACCCTCTTCTGACCTCCGCAGCATTGCACGACACGGGTGCACCAACCTACATGCAGACAGTACATTCATATACATAAAAAATAATAAATAAAAAAGAAAATAATTACAAAGATAGGCTAGCTGTTTGTAGTTATGAGTGAATTTTGCTCTTCTCCCAGAAGATAATGTGGAAATAAGAGAGCACTAGGAGGAGGAATGTGGGAGTCCTAAGGTCAGGGGGGAAAGGAGGAAAGGAGGAGAAGGGATCATGGAGGGTTAGTGCCTGGCATTAGGCCTCTTGTCTTTGGATAAGACTAATGACTTAGTCTCTAGATATTTGGTGTCATACTTCTCTGATTTGCATGTTGATATAAACCAGACCTTCCCCAAAGTTCCTTATGACAGGAAGTTACTGTAGAACCATCTATAGAACTTAATAAGAATATCAGAGCAAATTTAGTGATGCCTTCTAGGCTACAAAGAAATAGAATGTTGTAGTTAGATGAAGGACTTTATGGAACACTTTAAAAGTAAGTATTCCTTTTGGGGGCCAGAGAGATGGCTCAGTGGTTAAGAGCACTAGCAGCTCTTGCAGAAGATCTGGGTTTTAATCCTAGCACCTACATGTTGACTAACAACCTTCCGTAACACCTTTTTCTGACTCCACTGACATTGCATGGCACAGGTGTACTTACAACATATAGGCAATACACTCATACACATAAAATAAAAAATAATAAAAAGTAAGTATTATTTCTTTTGATATTATTTTCTTAATCATTGAAAAAGTTTCTGTTGTTTATCAGACTACTATGTTAATTTCAATCCTAGACTCAGTCAAGGGATCTGAGTAGAGGAGACACTTTTAACAGCAGAGTAATTGCTCTCTCACCATTAGTGCTCTTTATCTGTTGAATTTTAGGGGTAATATTTCATCATATGTCTGTCCCAACATCTTAGTTTAGAATTGCCTGAGTTACTGTACCCAAGATACAGACAGCTAGAAGTAGAAATTTGAACTTAACTACTTATAAAGCTGGTTGGAGAACATGGCTTAAGTTCTGGACTTCCTTATATTTACCCTGAGTTCCATAGACTCTGTAACAGGCAGGGCTGGACCATAGGCTTCCTCTGTGGGAATATAAGCAGCTCCAGTGAACCAACATGAGGGAATATTCTGAGAGAAAAAGATTAACCCCAGACGCTTGGTGCCTTCTCTTAGAATTCACTGATTAGCCAAGTCATCCCTCCCATGAGAAAGAGTGAGTATGCAGATTAGGGAGTGTTCTCTGTACTTGTGTGGAAGTCATCTAGTGTTGGAGACTGGACCTGTGGAAGTATTGCAGACATGTCTTTAGAGAAATCAGAGAAACAGGGCTGGAGAGATGGCCTAGCGGTTAAGAGCACCGACCGCTCTTGCAGAGGACCCGGGTTCGATCCCCAGCACCCACATGGCGACTGAGAACCGTCTGAAGCTCCAATTCCAGGAGAACTCCAGTTCCAGGGGAATCCGAGACCCTCTTCTGACCTCCGCGGCGTTGCACGACACGGGTGCACAGACTTGCATGCAGACAGTACATTCATACACATACAGAAATAAATAAAATTAATAAAAAAAAAATAAAAAAAGAAATCAGAGAAATAGGCTGAAACTTGATGGAACCTGAACATTCTCCATTTTTCATTAGCATGTGTTATCACCATTGCTACTGAATACATTCACAGTTGCCTTGATAGTATAGTTATGACTTCAGAAGAATCTGTCCTATCAGCCTTTTTAGGCCTATTTCTTATTTCCTTGATACCTACTATGTACTTGAGCTACATAGCAGATTCATTTTATTCCTGAATTGTGCCTTTCCCCTTTCCTTTTTTCTTCAGTGTGTTATTTTTCCTCTAAATGTAATACATATTTGATGATGCTGAGTTGTGAGAATGGTACATGGATCAAAAATGAATTTTAAATATATATATATAGTATTAGTCACTTTTCTGTTGCTGTGATAAAACACAGGGGCCAAGGGAACTTACAGGAAGAAGAGTTTACTTGAACTTAAACAGTTCTAGGTTCCAAAGGGATTAGAGTCTGTCATGGTGGGGAGGCATGGTGAGGTCGCCACAGAAGGAGCAGAAGCCGTGTGTCTTTAAGCAGGCACTAGAAGCAGCGAGACTGGAACTCTGGTATAGCTTAAAACCCTTAAAGTCCTGTGCCCCCTCCCCCAAACTGGTAGAAAATGTCTAAATGCTTGGGAGACTGGGGGACATTCTCATTCAAATAACACACACACACACACGTACACACACATCCATATGCATACATGCATACACTTATTTTTTAAGGACCTTGTAGCAGAGAAATTTTCCTCCTGGGATGGAGGCACCCATGGTGTGCAGCCATGCATGTAGCCTCCCACAGTCCCATCCAGCCTCTGCTGTTTTCCAGTTCCCTGGTAGCTAAGGCAAAGCAAGGAGTGAAGTCTCCAGTCTTATTTAAACTAGAGAATTTAATGGGATTGCCTACAAAGTAATGGTGAAATACCACATGCTCACTTGATCCTCACACACAGCTGGATCCCCTGATTTAACATGGCCACCCAGAGTTCCCTCTGCCCAACTGCCCAAGCTGATAAAATGGAGAGAGAGAGAGAGAGAGAGTGAGCCCGAGAGACCAGCCTCATGTTGTGGGCCTTTTATATGTTCCTGCCCCCAAGAGTCCCAGAGTTCTTGTGTTTCCATGGGAGCAGCATTTTGGGAACCTGGCTGTGCAGGCTCGATGTTGTTCCTTGGCTCGTCCCTCTAAGTATGCAGTCTGTCCGGTGATAAGCCAATTTCAAAGAAGAGATAATTTATCCCACAAACTTTATTGAAGTATTATGTAATTTTTTCTATGTATAAAAATGCACAGGTTGGGGCTGGAGAGATGGTGTAGTGGTTAAGAGTGTCGACCGCTCTTACAGAGGACCCGGGTTTGATCCCCAGCACCCACATGGCAGCTGAGAACCATCTGAAACTCCAATTCCAGGAGAACTCCAGTTCCAGGGGAATCCGACACCCTCTTCTGACCTCCGCGGCATTGCACGACACGGGTGCACAAACCTGCATGCAGGCAGTACATTCATACACATACATAAATAAATAAAATTAAAAAAAAATGCACAGGTCATAAATTCACAGCTTAAGTTTTAGAAAGAGAATGTACCTGCCTTATCAATATAATAAGAGGTATCATTACCAGTAGAGACCCTGTTCTTGTTTCTTTCAGCAGCTCTTCAGTGATAACCAATACATTTATTTTTGGAGACAAAGTTTCTTGCTAAACCTGTAACCAACAAGACCCAAGGATCTTTCTGTTTCCGCTTCCCAGTGCTGGGATTACAAGTGCATGCTGCTATGCCCAGCTTTTTTTATTTGTTTTGTTTTTTTTTGGTCTTTTTGAGACAGGGTCTCCCTGCCAACCTGGCTGTCCTGGAACTTGCTCTGTAGACCAGGCTGGCCTTGAACTCACAGAGATCCGTCTGCCTCTGCCTCCCAAGTGCTAGGATTAAAGGCGTGCCCCACCATGCCCAGCTGTGCCCAGTTTTTTTTTTTTTTTTTGGTCTTTTTGAGACAGGGTCTCCCTGTAGCCCCAGCTGTCCTGGAACTCACTTTGTAGACCAGGCTGGCCTTAAACTCACAAAGATCCGCCTGCCTCTGCCTCCCAAGTATTAGGATTAAGGGCGTGCGCCGTGCCCAGCTTTTTATGCAGGTAACTGAGGATCTGAACTCAGTCCTTATGCTTGTGTAGCAAGCACTTTACTGACTGAGCCATTTCCTTAGACTGTAGTTGTTAATTTTGTTCATCCTGATTTTTAATTTTTTAAATTATTTTAAAATTTTCCTACTTGTATGTAAGTGCATCCATGTCATGCACTGCCTGTGGAAGCCAGAAGAGTGTTGTATCCCCTTGGAGTGGATTCTGCATGGTTGTTAGCCTTGATGTGGGTTTTGGGAACTTGCACCTTCTATAAGTGCAGCCAGTGCTCTTAACTGCTGAGCCTCTCATCTTGATGTTGTGCAGATCTGTACCACAGTTTGTTTTTTTAATTGATGCACATTTAAGTAATTGCTGTTTTTACTTTGAATTATTTTATTTATTTATTTATTTATTTATTTATTTATTTATTATTATTATTATTATTATTATTTTGGTCTTTTTGAGACGGGGTCTCCCTGTAGGTCTGGCTGTCCTGGAACTCGCTATGTAGACCAGGCTGGCCTTGAAATCAGAGATCCTCCTCCCTCTGCCTCCTAAGTGCTGGGATTAAAGGTGGGTGCCACCACACTGGACATGAATTGTTGTTTATTTTAATGCGAAGCGTGTATCAATGAATGTTTTTGTATATGTTGCAAAATAAGAGGCTAAAATAATTGACAATATTTAGTATTTTCAGTTTTCAATGGTGTTTAATATTTTAATATATTCAACGCTGTATTCTGTTTGCTTAACTATGCCAGTTATTTGAGATAGAGTTTCCTAGGATCTAAGTCATTTTTATAAATTTATTAAATTTAATTTCTTTTTTGTGAGAAAGGACCTTATTATATTGTCCTGGCTGGCCTGGAACTCACTATGTAGACCAGGCTGGCCTCAAACTCTGAGCTCTGTCTACCTCTGCCTCTGTAGTGCTGGGATTAAAGATATGTGCCACCATGCCCTTCTTTTTAAATTGAAAAACTTTAAAAAAACCCTGCATGGGGCTGGAGAGATGGCCTAGTGGTTAAGAGCTCCGACTGCTCTTACAGAGGACCCGGGTTCGATCTCCAGCACCCACATGGCGCCCGAGAACCGTCTGAAACTCCAATTCCAGGAGAACTCCAGTTCCAGGGGAATCTGAGACCCTCTTCTGACCTCCGCGGCATTGCACGTCACGGGTGCATGGACTTGCATGCAGACAGTACATCATACACATACGGAAATAAATAAAATAAAAAAAAAAAACAAAAACCCTGCATGTGCTTATGTCTATCTGTGTATGTATGTATGTGCATGGTACAGTGAGTGTTTGGAAGCCAGAAGACAACTTTGTAAAGTTGGTTCTCTCTTTCCACATTTATGGTGGCTCTAGGGATCAAACTCAGGTTGCCAGGCTTGCATCACAAGTACCTTTACCTTATGAGCTATGTTGTCAGTCTGTTAATTGAATTTTTAATTTTTTTTAAAATTTTATTTATTTCTGTATGTGTATGAATGTACTGTCTGCATGCAAGTCTGTGCACCCGTGTTGTGCAATGCCGCGGAGGTCAGAAGAGGGTGTCAGATTCCCCTGGAACTGGAGTTCTCCTGGAATTGGAGTTTTAGACAGTTCTCGGCCGCCATGTGGGTGCTGGGGATCGAACCCGGGTCCTCTCTAAGAGCAGTCGGCGCTCTTAACAGCTAGGCCATCTCTCCAGCCCCATATTTTTTAAATTTTTTATGTGTATGAATGTACTGTCTGCATGTAGGTTTGTGCACCCGTGTCCTGCAATGCCGTGGAGGTCAGACGAGGGTCTCGGATTCCCCTGGAACTGGAGTTAAAGACAGTTCTCAGCCGCCATGTGGGTGCTGGGGATCGAACCCGGGTCCTCTGTAAGAGCAGTCGGCACGCTTAACCATTAGGCCATCTCTCTAGCCAGGTCTGGATTTGATTTGAAATTTTTTGAAATTTTGTATGAAATGCATAAAGCTTTAATAAAAAATTGGCTTTGAGCACCCATATGGTGGCTGAGAACCGTCTGTAACTCCAATTCCAGGAGAACTCCAGTTCCAGGGGAATCTGAGACCCTCTTCTGACCTCCGCGGCATTGCACGACACAGGTGCACAAACCTACATGCAGACAGTACATTCAGACACATACAAGAATAAATAAAAATTAAAAAAAAATTGGCTTTGAAAAAAAAAAAAAGAGAACACATGGCCATAATGCAATAAAGAAAAAAAGAAAGTAAAGAAAAATCTTAAGGTGACCATAGCTTTAAAACCATGAAGTGTACAGTGAGCACCGAATAAGATCTGTGTTGCTAGACTGTGTGGTGTAATTGTGTTGCTAGACTGTTCACTGTGTGCTGTAATTGTGTTGCTAGACTGTTCACTGTGTGGTGTAATTGTGTTGCTAGACTGTTCACTGTGGTATACTTGTGTTGCTAGATTGTTCACTGTGTGGTGTAATTGTGTTGATAGACTGTTTACTGTGTGGTGTAATTGTGTTGCTAGATTGTTCACTGTGTGGTGTAATTGTGTTGCTAGACTTCACTGTGTGCTGTAATTGTGTTGCTAGACTGTTCACTGTGTGCTGTAATTGTGTTGCTAGACTGTTCATTGTGTGCTGTAATTGTATTGCTATAGTGTTCACTGTGTGCTGTAATTGTGTTGCTAGACTGTTCACTGTGTGCTATAATTCCAGCACCCTTGTTCCTACCTGATGGTGACTCAATTGATTGATGTCTCAGGTCCAAAGAAAATTGAGGCTCATGGAAATTAATAAGGTCAAGTTCGTGGTGATAATACAGAGCAGGGGTGAAATCCAAGCTTGGACCAGTCTGGGTCGAAAATTGGTCCTCTTTTCATGGTACTAATTTGACAGTCCACATAAGAGATAATGAAGAATGTGGGTGCTAAGGCAGAAAGAAGAAATGAAGGATCTGAGCAGTGATATAACCTCTGGAGGACTCTAGGACGAAGATGGCAAGATGTGTTCTGAGTGCGGTTTACTGTAGAGTACCATACTGAGACAAAGAAGAGGAAGCAGGGCTGGGAGCCATCAGACCTGACAACCTCAGCCGCCTGGCAGGGAGTTCCAGAGCACTGCTGTCCTGTCTCCTTTCCAGTACTGCTTTGCTTAGTCTCAGGCTCCCAGGGCACACTGAGAATACCTAGACCTCTGCTGAAGCCAGTCCTAAGAGATGCAAGTACAGACATTCAGCCACTTGGCTAACAACCAGATGTAACTCCAGTAACATGGAATCTGGAGGCTGCTTCTGGCCTCCAAATGCCTTGCACTCATGTGGTGACCTTACATCCATGCAGGCAAAACACTCAAACACATAAAATAAAAATAAATACAGGGCTGGAGAGATGGCCTAGCGGTTAAGAGCACCGACTGCTCTTGCAGAGGACTGGGGTTCGATCCCCAGCATCCACATGGTTGCTGAGAACTGTCTTTAACTACAGTTCCGGGGGAATCCAACACCCTCTTCTGACCTCTGTGGCACTGCATGACACAGGTGCACAAACCTACATGCAGACAGTACATTCATACACATAAAAATAAATAAATAAAATGAAAAAATATTAAAAAATACATAAGAATAAGGTTATAAACAACTATTTGGGAGAAAAACATCTTGTTCTAGCCTATTTTTTTTTTTTTTGTTGTTGCTTATAACAGATTACCACAAAACAGGTAATTATTAAGGAAATTAAATTTATTTTTTACATTTTGGAGGCAGTAAATTCAAAGGATAGGGGTCTGCATCTTGCAGTCTTTGGTAAGGACCTGCGTCACAATTTGGTAAAGATTGCCCTGTGGAAAGAGGGGCTATTAAGGACGCAGGTAAGGACCTGCGTCACAATTTGGTAAAGATTGCCCTGTGGAAAGAGGGGCTAGCCCAAGTCTCTCCATCTCTTACAAAGCCAAAATCACATTGAATTAGGGCTCCACCATCATGGCGTCATTTAGCCTTAATTATCTCTCAATGATCCCTCTGCAGATTAATGGGGAATTAATTTTGGAAGCCTTTTTTGATTTGTTTTTACTTTCTCTTTAAGTATAGCAGCAAGGATCCTGGGAAATGGGTACCGCAGAGCTTCTAATCTGGGGGCTTTTGAAAACATTTATGATGAACTTGGGCTAAGGTGTGGGGTGGGGATGAACTAGCCAGTCCAGTTGGCCTAACAGGCCCCCCTCTCAGTTTCAATCCGGTCGACCCGCTAGACTGAGGTGCTCATTTAGGACAAAATGAAGGAACAGGAGCCACAACTATCTTTTGGACTTTTGGACCTCCAGCTAGGATATTCTTCTTGGACCCATTGCTTTGTGGCCCCTGTCCTACCTGACCGTAACGGGGTAATTCGACCAGAGAAGACCACTCAGACACAAAATGATGCCAAAGGAAAGTCTTTATAGTTAGATGATGACCACATACGAGATATTACATTTCAGGTGTGCAGTCCCAAGCTGTGGTTGGAGGAATTTTATACAGAAAAACATATGAGGGTGGTGAAAAGTTTAAGTTCCTAAGCTTAGGGATAGAGAAAGCCCCTCTAACAACTCATATTCTCTAAAAGCAAGCCAAGCATAAGGTACAGAAGCCATGAATCTGGATTAACAGAATAGGTTCCCAAGGAACCAGATACACACTGACCTGTTCTCAAACTTCTGCCCTAGTTCAGTTGAATTTGCACTCCCTATTCCCATACTTTAAGCTGAGTTTTAACTTCTGGGCTCAGCTGGGGCTCATGATATGGCGTAGCTATGGGCACTCTTTTTTTAATACAGATGTGGCTTTTATTTTTTTTTTTTATTATTTTTTGTGTATGAGTGTACTGTCTGCATGTAGGTTGGTGCACCCGTGTTGTATCACAGAGGTCAGAAGAGGGCGTCGGATTCCCCTGGAACTGGAGCTAAAGACGGTTCTTAGCTACCATGTGGGTGCTGGGAATTGAACCTGGGTCCTCTGCAAGAGCAGTCGGTGCTCTTAACGGCTGAGCCATCTCTCCAGCCCCCAAGCTATGGGCAATCTTAAGGTGTCCAACCACATGAGCAGCTTTGATTTATTCTCATCGTTACCATTCAGAACTGTATAAGACAGTGTTATTTTTCATTAACAAGAATAACAAAGGGCAGTATTAGAACCATAATTTTAGGGGCAAAACCCCAACTTCAGCCACCCCAACAGGCTAAGCTTGGGCCACATGTCCCAATATGCTAATTAAAGTGGTAATAGTGAAGAGCAGAGAAAGGAAATTGAATAATACATTGGGAAGATTAACAGATCAAAGGGTACAGTGACTCCAAGTTTGTCTTTGGGTTACTGATGTGAGCTTTAGGTTTAAGTAGAGGAAGAATCAGGACAGGAAACAGGACATCAGAAGTCCTGGTCAAGATGGGGTCCCTCATCACAGTGCCCCAACTCTAGTCCTACAAAGTAGTCCCTACCCAGGCAACAATCTGATTCCTGAAAGATCTCCAGAATTCCACCTCTCCACCACAGGTCACTGTTCTGTAAAGATTTGTGCTCCCTGGAATCCAAGGTGAATGCAGGTTTAGGACAATGGCCTATCCCTACAGCCTTGAAAGTGGATAAGACAGGCAAGTAGACACACATTTCTGAGTCATTATCACACCTGTGCAGAGACTGGCAGCAGTCGTCTGTCCCACAGTAAGGGAGACAGACTGAATGAAAACAAGTGCCAGGCTTTCCTCCTGCTTATACTTACCTTGTGGGACCAGCTGAGAAGACAATGCTTTATTCCCCCTGTTTTAGCAAAAGCAACTTCTAAGTGCCTGTTACAAAATTATGTTGGTACTTTTAGGATATAATTACAGGGGGAAAAATTAATTTTAGTTTTTTTCTTTTTTTTTTGGTATTTTTGAGGCAGGGTCTCCCTTTTAGTACCAGCTGTCGCTCTGTAGAACAGGCTGGCCTTGAACTCACAGACATCCGCCTGCCTCTGCCTCCCGAGTGCTGGGATTAAAGCCGTGCACCACCACACTTGGCTAAGGGGGGTGGGGATTAGAATTCAAACCATGAGTCTCACTTTCTCTTCCTGCCCTTCATTCATTCCCTGAAGAATTTTCAGTCTCTTGTGAATAAGTGAAAAAGCGAATTAAAAAAAATAAATAAAAATTACTGGATGTGATAGTTACTCTTGTGGAGTGTTTGAGGATAACTAACCAAGGCTTTTGGCCAGCATACTCACCCTATTCTTGCCAGGACCTCACTAGGATTCTACAAATTCTTTTTATAGTTAGTTGTCCAGTTAGAAACTTCATACCATCAAGTGAGGCAGTATTTGTTTGCTCAGATCTTGGAATCAAGCAGAATGAATTATTTAATTCACAAAGTTTACAAGTTCTTCTCCAATTGATTATCTGGTTGGAATTTGCATATCTTTTTTTTTTTTTTTTTTTTTTTTTTGAGACAAGGTCTCCCTGGAGCCTCAGGCTGTCCTGGAACTCACTCTGTAGACCAGGCTGGCCTTGAACTCATAAAGATCCGCCTGCCTCTGCCTCCCGAGTGCTAGGATTAAAAGCGTGCTCCACCACGCCCGGCTTGCATATCTTTTTAGGGTGTTTGAACTCTACTGGAATCCAACTCCGGGGCTACTAAAATAGTAGCTACTTGAATTCTCTCCTACCTTAACATTCTATTTTTTTTAAAAGGAAGTTGGGTTTATTTCAGGCATGGCTGGCCTGCCTGTTGGGATTAGGATAACCAGTGTTAGAATGTCCCCAGAATGACAGTTTTATACCCAGGCACACAAGGAAGTGAGTTTACAAAGAGGTGAGGGCGAGGAGATGAGGGATAGGACATGAGGGTTTAGGGGGTAGGTAGATCTATGGCTGGTATCAGTAGGAGCCTGAGTGCAGCAACTTTCTTGGAACTTCTACCTCAGTTGGCTTCCTGAAAAATCCCTGACTTAGGTGGGTTTATGACCTTACATTCCACCCTTTTGTGTCTTAGGGATGGGGGCAATGTTTTTCATTCTAGCTGCTTCAAGCTGATGGGGGACAATGAAGAGGGGGTTAATGACACAAGAGGGCGAGATGCTTTACACCTGGATGTCACCATTGTCAGCAGGGATATGTGGTGCAGAGCCTATACCTGGCAGCAGTTCTGATTGGAGTTTGTCAGCCATGCTGAACCCGAGGCAGCCAGAGTCTTGACCCTTAGCTGGGTTCACAGCACCAGATGTTAGGTTCATTTTGCAGGGAGACTCAGCTCAGAGAGGAGGAAATGTCAGGACTCCAATGAAAAGGAAGTTGGGTTTATTTCAGGCATGGTGGCTGGCCTGCCTGTGTCAAGATTAGGATGACCAGTCTTGGTACTTTTTAATAAAAGAAAATCTAGTGTTATTGCTAAAATTTCTTCTGGGAGTTATGGTGACCCACCTCCCTCACCTCCCCCTCTTGTGGTCCTGAAGGCAAAATGAGGAAGAGAGGAATGTTCCACAGTTTGGAAGATTCTAGCAAATGCGTGGCTTGCTTATAGAGCAAATGGATGAGTGGGTTACTTATAGGAATGTCGGTGCTCCCCCTCTCTCATGGCCATTCTGGAAAGTTCCTGTCCTTGCATGGACCCAAGATGGTGATGGGCAGAAGAGAGAGTAGCTTAATGGCTTTTCTGTTTATATACCCTTAGCCCCTCTTCCTTATGCAGCCAAGGCTGACTGGCTGGTTGGGATGGGTAGCTGCCCCCCCCCCCCCCCCCGGCCCCCATCCCTTCCTTTTCCCTGGAAGGCCAATAGTCACGTTTATAATCCTGGGTAGGCAGGTAACCCAAAGCGTGGGAAGGCATTTGATGTCCTAGGTCAGTCTTTTTCAGAGGATTGTCCACACTGCACTCTACCCCTTCTGACTCATATTCTTTCCACCATCCTTTTCCTACAAGACTCCCTGAGCTTTGGAGGGGGTAAAAGAAGTGGGACGATTGTTTTTCATTGTGTTGACATTGAGCTCTTTGGTATTTTTATTGTCCATTTCCAATGGACTGTTGGCCCACTTCAGAGGTATTTCTCCAACTAATAAAACACAAATAGAAGCAGGAACATCTAAATAAACACTGAATGCTATAATAACCCAGGCTATGGGTACAGACACAAATGCTTGAACTGTACCTTAGCAGGGGTATCACAGTCATCTAACAAAACAGTAGCAGTGGCTTCCTCACTGGGGCCGATAACTTACCTACCACAGGGGTCAACCTGGCTTACAGTTATCAGATGTGTGTTCTTCCCCAAGGAGTGGGCCTTAAATCAATAGGAAATTTGCTGATTGTACATAATACTAGAAAAACCACTATTGCATCAGCAGGAACATCACCCCTGGGGATGACCAAGTATTTCTAATGGCTCATACAAGTCAGTCCATTAGGGACTGATTGTCTCTGTGCTGCCTCAGATTTATGCAGCCTATGTCTCGAGGGATGAGTGGTTATATTGCTCAGCTTCTCTGCTTCTGTAGCATGTAATAGTGCAGCACACAGGGTCTGTCATTAAGCAGAATTTTTGAGACTGTTCTCTCCTAGCAATCAGCAATAGTACCATCTGACTGTGAAGGTCAGCTGTCCAGTGGCAGGGAGTTTACAGCTTGGTCCCAGCTAGATGTGTTTTTCCTGAGGTCATATCATGCCACATGTTCAGTCTTACCATCTGCTTCCAGTGTGCAGCCAACATTAGTGGCAGTAGCCTTTACTGTTAGGGAGGCCTCCAGGGCCCCCCAGCTGACAGCTCACAGGGGGCAGCTCACCCCTGGCACTGGGATTTTTCCTTTAACAGTTGTACATTTTTGGGGAGTCTCTTTTTTTTTTCGGTCTTTTTGAGACAGGGTCTCCCTGTAGCCCCAGCTGTCCTGGAACTCACACTGTAGACCAGGCTGGCCTTGAACTCACAAAGATCCGCCTGCCTCTGCCTCCCAAGTGCTAGGATTAAAGGCGTGCGCCACCACACCCGGCACTATTTTTTAATAAGATATCTGTTGTTCTTTGTCCTCTACAGGCCCAGGTCATTATAGACTTTTCTCAACTGTCCTTGTAGTATCATTTGTACCTTACCCAACCATAAAACCTCCAAGATTTTTACAGCTATATTTCGCCTTTGTACCCTTTGCAAATTTATTTTCATCTTTGTGTCTTTTTTTTAAATTTCTGTATGTGTATCAATGTACTGGCTGCATACAGGTTTGTGCACCCATGTCGTGCAATGCCGCGGAGGTCAGAAGAGGGTGTCGGATTCCCCTGGAACTGGAGTTCTCCTGGAATTGGAGTTTCAGATGGTTCTCGGCCACCATGTGGGTGCTGGGGATCGAACCCCGGTCCTCTGCAAGAGCAGTCGGCGCTCTTAACCGATGGTCATCTCTCCAGCCCTCATCTTTGTGTCTTTAGTTGTACTTCATACCTCTCAAATGGGTTTCACATCTGTAAAACATTTGGACATTAACATTATATATTAAACCAAACATAAACAAGGTGTAACACAGCATGGGAAGATTTTATTAATTTGTAAGAATTGTTTTCTCAACATGTCCATGTTGGGTACAATAGCATGGATAAAAGGCATTAATTTAGTTAGTTCTTCAGTATCTGTAGTCATTTTCTTGAAGCCATTTGGTATCCTGGGGTCTTTACAGGGAGCCTCCCTGCATTTCTTCATCTTTGATAAATTCACTGGGGTTGGCCCAACTTGCTTGGCCCTGTATAGGGCCAAGGAGGAATAGGGATCATTTTGCTCCTGCTGCACCTGCTGGTTCCCTGGGTAGGTCAGGCCCTGGGCCTGACTCCTGGCTGTAGCTACACCTTTTGTCTTTCCATTGACCCCACCAGGCTTCCGGGGGGAGGCTCCAGCTGGGCAAACTGCCTTCACCTCTGGCATAACCTTTCTCAGGAGAGAAAGGTACTCTGTTTAACATGGGTCATTATCCACAGCTGGGACATTTTTTATCTTTTGTATGCATTTCCTGAACGATTCCTCAGGCTTTAAAGAGTTCCAGTGGTTCTTTAGCACAGGTTTTGGCTTTTTATCAACTTTTTCTTTAGGAACTTGGGTTTGACACAAATCTTGCCACATTTGCCTTTGAGTAACCCAAGCAGACCTCTTTTTCTGCTTTGTCTTTTTCATATGTCTTTTAGGTTGTTCTGCTCTTTTACATACATACCATACTTTACATGCCTGTTTCAGTCACTAAGATCTGATAGAGTCTCTACTACTTTAAAGATCCTGCCCCATTAAGGGTCTCAGCACAGCCACTAAAGCTCTATACCCGTCTTGAGGTCCTTGTTCGGTGAAGCTTTTCCTTAAATTTCTGGTAGACACAGTTCTATCTGGTTCAATGAACTGGGCACTATATATTGCTTTCCTCATACCTAGCCTCTCAGTAGTGCCTGCCTCTTTTCTGTTGTCCTCCAGCCCTTGATATCCATGGGAACCTCTACTGGGGATGACCAAGTATCTCTAATGGTTCATACAAGTTAATCTATCAGGGACTGATTCTGCCTGTGCTGCCTCAGCTTATGCAGCCTGAGTCTAAAGGAGGGATGGGTGGTTATATTGTTCAGCTTCTCTTCTGTAGCATTTAAAATAGTTCCATCTGCTCCCATGTAGTAAGGGAGTGTTTTCTCCATGGTGAATTAGACCATGGAGAAAACACACATGAAAGCACAGCACAAGGACAGATGGCAGGGTGCAATTCCAAGTACAAATGGCGCTTTGTTCAAATGCAACATGTCATTATATAGGCAGTGTGACATCACCTTCCAGGGGCCAATCCCAGACCTTTGTATCATCACGTCATCCCATTTCATGGGCGTAAACAGAGAGGTCCTGTGACCCTCACTTGTGCCTCTGGAACATACTGGCTGAAATGTTGGCTCACACACATATCTAAGCTCAGCTCACACATGCCCACACCTCCATGTCCCAAATCCTCACAAGCCAGCTCATGAGGGGCTCCTTTTCTGCTTGTTTAAATGTCTTCCATAGTTCCAACAGCTTCAGTGCTGAGTATTCTCTGCTTATCCTGATTTCTCACACTGAACCATTAAGACCTCCATCAGCATGTTGAAACATGGATTTTTCCTTTCCTTGTATTAAAGGTCGAACCCGAGGTTCATCTTTTTTTTATGCAGTCTTTTCTTTTTTTCGAGACAGGGTCTCCCTTTTGGCCCAGCTGGCCTGAAATTCTGTAGACCAGGCTGGCCCTGAACTCACAGTGATCTGCCTGCCTCTGCCTCTTGAGTGCTAGGATTAAAGACGTGCACCACCACACTCTGCCTAAGATAGTTCTTAGCGACCATGTGGGTGCTGGGAATCGAACCCAGGTCCTCTGCAAGAGCAGTCAGTGCTTTTAACTGCTGAGCCATTTCTCCAGCCCCCCAGATTCATCTTTAGCTTTTTCTAGGTCACTCCCTTCCTCATCACTATCTGTTTTCTCCTATGGATTCCAGGTTTTGGGGTCCCAGGATGATCCTTGTATTACCAATCTAATCTGGGCTCTCTTTCCCTTATGGCCGGCCCCCTAACTGTAAATAAATGGCAGCCTGACGTCTCTACTACTTTTTTTAATGTAATTTCTTGGCAAGGTCAGAGGCCAGTACTGAGGAGACCAGCCTCTTATACCTTTCTTGCTCTAATTTCCCTTTTATACTTTCAGTCTCCCTCCATCCAGGCTGACTTTTCTATCTGGGATAGATCTCTTGTCTAAGCAAGAACCAAGCTGCCTTTGCAGGTGCCTGCTGCAACTTCTGCCCTTGGTGAGCTACTCCCAGGGCTTGCAAAGTTTATTACAGACCTTCCACTGTTTTCAAAGCATCTCCATATTCATATGGCACACCCAACTGCTCGGGTAGGCATGCCACTCTATACCACCTAGAAGTGAATTGCCATCCTGCATTTTTCCCACAGACATCATCTGCTTAGGTGGCTTCACTAGTTACGAATCTTAAAATCCACTGTACAATCCATGCCGCTGGCATTACCTAGATCAGGAGGACTGTGGGGATAGCCTACCATGCCAAAATTTCCTCTGCCCACATACTCCCCTCACTTTCTCTCTCTCTCTCTTTTTTGTGTGTGTCTTTATGAGACAGGGTCTCCCCATAGCCCCAGCTGTCCTGGAACTCACTCTGTAGACCAGGCTGGCCTTGAACTCACAGAGATCCACCTGCCTCTGCCTCCCACCTGCTAGGATTAAAGGCGTGTGCCACCACACCCGGCCCATCTGTCTTTTCATTGCTGGTCTTTCTCCCTGTTAGAGAAAACTCCATTGCTATTCCCAAACTAATTCCAGGTTTTGTCTGTCCTGCTGGACTATGAGAATTGTTGCTAAAATTCCTGCTGGGGTGGCATATGCACAAGTGGCGTCCCACCTCCCCCTCCTGTGGTTCCAAATGCAAATCGAGGAAGACTCCCCCAAACCACTGTTTAGAAGATTCTAGCAAGTTTATTTGGGCTTGCTTACAGGCAAATGGGGGAGGAATGTTGGTGCTCCCCTTCTCTCATGACCATCCACGGAAGTTCCTGTCCTGCCATGGACAGATGATGGTAGGAGAGACCTGCCTCATGGCTTTCTCTGCTTATATACCCTTGGCCCTTCCCCCTCATTCAGCTAAGGCTGACAGGCTGGTTGGGAGGGGTAACTGACTCCTCTGGCTCCTCCTTTTTCCTTGGAAGGCCAACAGTCAAGTTTCTAATCCTGGGAAGGCAGATACCCTTAAGCATGGGAAGGCATTTGATGTCCAAGTTCAGTCTTTCTTTTGGAGGACTGTCCATACTATAAGGGAACACAAGTAATAAGGAAAGTCTGTATTTTCTATTTGTCTTTTGCTGACAGTTCTTTGATGATGATTTATGTGGGTTTTCTCATTTCATAGACCAACACATAATAATAGAGAATAAATAGTTGTACCGTTTCAGAATGGTGGGTGCCCCGCTTGTGTAGGCATGTATATATGTGTCTATCTCTGTCTCTTCTAGGCCAAAAATGGATGACTAATCATTGGTATTTCCATTTTCAAAGACATTATTCAAACAATAACAAATTGCTAATTGGCAAAATTTTGGGTAGTATTTAAGAGAAGTTTTGGAGAAAGGATCGAGTAGTGACTACTAGATGATTTGCTCAGGGTGGAAGGTGGGTATTGCCTCATTTGAGTATCCTCCCTTCTTGGATCTTTCTGTTCCTTTGTCTACAAGAATGTATCTCATTCTTTTTATTTATTTACTTATATATAATAAAGTTGGCCCTTTGAGGCACAATGTTCAACCCTGATTTCAATATTGCAAACTAGAAAAAGTTTTGACTGTAGAGAGTTAAATTTGAAGATTAGTTGTAATGAGAATTTTGTCATTTAAAAAGATGCTCAGAACTCCAACATTGAGTTTTAGAATAAACCCTCATAGAATTCATACATACACACACACACACACACACACACACACACACACACACACATATGAAAAAAGAATGCTTTTCATGCAATAGAGAGAACTTACGTTGAAGTTTAAGAGTTAAGCAGCCTGTTTGCCTCAGGCTCATGGAATTGTGGTAATTATACTATCTAGTTCATGGCATTTTCTTTGAGGTCTCTGATTTCTTACCCTTTTTTTTTGGTTCCTAATCATATTTCATCTGCCCCTCCCCATGAATGTCTTGTGTGTATGTGTGTGTGTGTGTGTGGGGGGGGGGAATAGTGTCCCTGAAGCCCCAGCTGGTCTGGAACTCACTATGTAGATCAGGATGGCCTTGAACTCACAGAGATCCGACTGCCTCTGCCTCTGCCTCTGCCTCTGCCTCTCTGCCTCTCTGCCTCTCTGCCTCTGCCCACCACACCTGGCTTAGTCTTTCGTTTGGCCATGTTCTTATGTAGGTGTTTTGTAAAATACATAGTTGCTTAGTGCATGTATTTATTTATTTATTTATTTATTTATTTATTTATTTATTGGTCTTTTCAAGACAGAGTCTCCCTGTAGCCCCAGCTGTCCTGGAACTCACTCTGTAGACCAGGCTGGTCTTGAAGTCACAAAGATCCGCCCGCCTCTGCCTCCCAAGTGCTAGGATTAAAGGCGTGCGCCACCATGCCCAGCTGTGCATTTATTTTTTTATTTACTTAAATGCTATTATGTTATGGGTCTTCTTTCTCCTTTTCTTTGTATTCAACACTGTTTTAAGTTTTTTTTTTTTTTTTTTAATAAAATAATGGGCTTCATTATACCATTTTCATACATATATATCATTGCACTTTTCTGTCCCTCATCCCCACCTCTTGTCAGTCTCCTTCCTTTTGCTGGTCTTCTTTCTCTTCTCAAATAGTCTCCTTTCTTTTATGACGGGTCCGCCCGCCCTCCCTCCTTCCCTCCCTCCCATCCTCTTTTTCTCTCTCCCCTGTCTCTAAAGGCATGTGCTAGTCTAGTTTACTGCTTTGGATCCATTTGTTATATTTCACAGAAGACATTTCTGCATTCTTTTGATCTTAAAATATTAACTCTAAAAATAATGCACACATAAACCTCCACCCATATACCAAAATTCTAACTCTGAAAATAAATGGTAGCTTTAGTTCCAGAACCTATTAAGGGATTCATAATATAAGAGGAAAGTTGTTTTCAGATCACAAGGAATAACATTAATGTTGCTCAGCTTGGCTCCATTTACCTGAGTAATTAGTGCTAGCTCACGATGAGGGACACCAATTCTTTTTTTTTTTTTTTTGTCTTTTTAAAAATTTTTTTTATTAATTTATATTTTTTTTATTTTTTATTTATTTCTGTATGTGTATGAATGTACTGTCCCTGGTATGCAAGTCTGTCACGCCGTGTTGTGCAAGTGCGCCGCAGGGTGCAGAAAGAGGGTGTCGGAATTCCCCTGGAACTGAGAAGTTCCCCTGGAATTGGAGTTTTAGAAACGGTTCTCGGCCGCACGGGGTGCTGGGGATCGAACTTTTATGTGGGTTCTGTAAATCAAAAGCAGGTCATCCATGAGAGCAGCCAGTGCTCTTAACCACTAGGGCCATTCTCTCCAGCCCCCCTTTTTATCTTTGTCTTATTTGGGCTTTTGAGTTCATTTGGTATTTTCTGGGACTATGTTACTTAATGGGAATCTCTTCTAGTTCCATCATTTACTTACAAAGTTCATGATGTCATCATTTCTTACTGCTGCAATAGAACTCCATTACTGTAGATTTTACCACATTTTCTCTATCTGCTTGTCAGTTGAGGGGCACTTGGGTTGCTTCAGCTCTTTGCTTTTGTGAAGAGAGCTGCAATAAACATGGCTGTGCATGTATCTCTGTGGTAGATGAGTCTTTTGGGTATAAAATACCCAGGAGTGGTATGGCTGGGTCAGGTGGTAGGCTCATTTTGAGTTTTTAAGGGTATCCACGACTGCTTTTCCATAGTGGCTGTAAGATTTACATTCCCACCAGCAGTGGATGATGTGTTCTCCTTTCCCACAACTCTCTCCAGCACTTGGTATCATTTGTTTTTCTGACTCCTAGCCAGTCTTCTGGAGTGAGATGATATCTTAAAGTGCATTTCCTTAATTATGGCGACGTTGAATCATTTTTTAAGATGTTTCTCAGCCATCTTCTAATTCCTTACTTGTGAAAGTCCTCGGTTCAGTTCTTTGCTCCATCTTTTGAGTGAGTCATTCATTTTCTTTTCTCTTTTTTTTTGAGTAGTTTATATAATTCTGGAAATCAATGCTTTGTCAAATGTATCAGTGACGAGAAGGTTTCTTCCCCCTCTGTGGTTTTTCTCATTCACTTCCCTGTTTCTTTTGCTGTACAGAAACTTTTGAGTTTTAAGGTCCCACTTGTCAATTGTTGACCTTATTGCTGGCAGCTGCGTCTGATTTAGATGTCTTTTCCTACAACTATGCCTTGTAAGTTGCTGCCAACTTTTCCCCTTCTATGCCTTCAGAGTTTTGGGTTTCACACTGAGGTCTCTGATCCATTTGGAGTTGATTCTTGTACAGGGTGAGAGGTAGGGTTTAATTTTATTCTTCTTACAAGTCAGTTTTTGCCAACACCATGTTGCTGAATACTGTCTTTCCTCCATTGTTGTCTTCTTGGCCCCCTTGTCAAATATGAGGTGGCTGAAATTTGTATGTGCTCAAGTTTGGATCTTCAGCTTTGTTCCATTGGTCAACAGGTCTGTTTCTGTGCCAGTACCCAAGCTGTTTTTATGAGTGCAGCCCTGTAGTTATAGTTTGAAGTAGTGGTATAAGATCCCCCTATTGCTCTTTTGCTCAGGGATGCTTTGGCCGTAGATTCAGATTCTGAACAGAGCCTTTATAACTTCAATTATTTTTGAAGTCGAATGTCGTAGTCTCAATAACCATATAGAATACATTGGAGTGTTATATTTGTTGGGAAGTCTGGTTAAGAACACTGGCTGCTCTGGCAGAGGACCAGGGTTCAGTTTCTAGCCCCCACATGGTGGGTAAGGCCATCTCTAACTCCAGTTCCAGGGATTTGACTTAATATTACAAAAATTATGGGCACAGTGGCATATACCTTTAATCCCCAGCACTTGGAAGGCAGAGGCATGTTAATCTCTCTGAGACTGAGGCCAGTCTGGTCCACATAGAGAGTTTCAGACAGGACTAAAGGGAGACCTTTTCTGAAAAAAAAAACAAAAAACAAAACCTAAACAGCCCCCCCAAGAGTAGTATTTTGAAATTAAAAATGGATGTTTTGGAATATTGAAAGCTGATTTGGTCATTAATGACCAAGCTTGAAATTGGTAGTTACATTGAAGTTGAAGGATTTAAGACTGTTTATAAACCTAGCACTGACTTCTTTTTTTTTTTTTGTATGTATGTATATGTGTATGCATTATTATTATTATTATTATTATTATTAATTTTGGCTCTTTTTGAGACACGGGTCTCCTCGCTCTGATTTAAATATCTTGTTTTTATTTTCAAGCACAACTTTTTTTCCTTTGGTTTTTTAGTACCATTTCTTTTATTCATTTTTATTCCATAATTCACTGACCTTTATTAATTTTTTCCATCTACTGCTTTTCGATTTTGGCTTGTTCTTTGGTTATTTTCATTGAGGTGTTCATTATAGTTGTTGAGATGCTCTCTGATTTGTTAATGTATAGCATTAGATTATTGCTAAGTGTCCAATTATCATTTTTCTTCTGGAGAAATTGGGGAGAATTTGAGGAACACCTTCTAGTCATAGTACATTTTCCTTTATTTTTGAATTGCTAAAAATTAAAAAAATTATTGTGTATTGATCTGTTATGGCTGCAGTATATTGGAATGTGCTTCCCAAGTTGTGCATTGCCTATAATAGGTCAGAAGGAGGGCATGATTCCTCTGAACTGGAATTTGGATGGGTTGTTAGTGCTGCCTGTGTGGTGCAAGATCTGAATCCAATCTTTCTAAACCAAAGACAGAAAAGCCAGTGCTCTTACCGCAGGCCTGATTGAACTATTTCTCCAGCCCCATTTGAATTCATTATTTTTTATATACTTAAGAAGATGGGTTTCTGTGCTGGGCATTAATGGTGGCCATCGTACTTTTTTTTGGATAAGAGGAAACAATTATTTCCTGTTAGAAGACACCCCGCTTTATGTCTCTATCCGCAAAGGCCTTTGATTAAGAAGATTTGCTTTCAATTTTCATTTGAATTTTAGGATTTAAAAGTTTTTTCTTTTTTTTTTTCTCCTCTGTTCATCCTTTACTCTGCAGATTGATTTGGAAAGACTTTTCCTCAACTTCCCCATCGTTCTATCTATTGTGGAATTTGATGTATTTAATAGTTCCATTTATATTTCTATTATTTTATGTTTGTATTAGTTTATAGATGATTTATTATCTATAGGATGTAATCTTATAAGATTAACGAGTATTTAAGAACTTATTGGTAGTTTTAAAAAGATCCGTGTAATTGCTGATTAGCATTTATGTCATAACGTGTATATTCATTTATCTATTTCTGTGTCAGCCTACTTATAAATTAGTCTTTTTTTTATTATAGCACAAATTATATTTCTGATGTTTATTATCTGAGTTCTATGATGGGAGGTAAATATTATCATCTTGAGGGGGAGGCTGAGGAGAGAATGGGCCTAGGGACTGTACGGTTGGAGTCGCATGGTGGGACTGCCGGTTTACGCGTCTGACCTCCTGTATAGAGGATAACCCGGCGGTTTGAGTCCCCACTAGCACCCACATGGCGGCCGCATGGCAATCTACTGTACCTGAAACTCTCAATTCTCACAGGAGAACTGTTCAGTTCCAAGGGGATACCTGAACTCTGTTTACTACTCGAAACTCGAATGTAGGGCAGTATGCACGACACTGTCGCACAATTACGCATGCCAGACTGTTATTACATTCATAACACAATCAAGAACTAAATAAATTTATTTAAAAAAATTAAAAACAAACAAAAATGAACACTTGAAATCCGACGATCAAAAATAAACATTTATATTCTAAGTTACACTGCCCTTTTTCAACCTTTTCTTCTTTTTTAACATTGTATTATTATTAAAAAATGTTTTGTTTTGTTTTGTTTTGTTTTGTTTTTTTTGGTCTTTTTCTGAGGTACAGGGTCTCCCGTAGCCCAGCTGGCCCTGGAATCTCACATGTAAACAGGGTCAGCCTGGCCTTCACAGAGATCTGTTCCTCTTCACTGCCTCCCCAAGCGGTTTGGATAGTAGGCCTGCGGCCAGAGCACCTATGGCGCCCAGATTGTAAAAGGACAGTTTCTTAGACGTTGCTATAGGCTTAATGGGGCTGCTGGTGAATCGAACCTGAGTTTGTCTAGTCTATGGATCTTGGTGCTCTTAACTGTCTGAGTCCATCTCTCCCAGCCCCAACATGTTAGGTCTTATTTTTTTTTTTTTTTTTCCTTTATTTGGAAGTACAGGGTTTCCCTGTAGCTCCAGTTGTCCTGAACGTCACTTCTTCTAGTTCCAGTATGGCTTTGAACTCACATAAGATCTCACCTGCTCTTGCCTTCCGCAGTGCTACGTGATTAAAGGCAATGCACCCCACCAACCATTTCCGGCTACATCTAAGTTTTTTAGTTGTTAGCTCTCTGAAGCGTACCTATTGGAGTGATTCTGTTTTTAGAAATTAGATAAATAGATTTTAAAGTATATCTCCATTTTTTACTTCAAAGTTAATAGGCTAAGGCTTGAAGTTATTGTGAATGGAATAGTCAGTGTTACATGTTTTGAAATGTTTAATACAGTTATATTTTACAAATATTCGGATTTTTAAATTCCTTTAAATAGCTCTGTCTTTGTTGTGTGGATATGTGCAACATAATATTTGCATTGGTGCCCAGGATGTTGGAAGTCAAAAACAGCTGGAATTTAAAAAGAAGTATTGTTAAGCATTTGTATAGGTGTGCTGGGAACTAAATCTTGGGTCCTTTACAAGATAAAGTAGCACGAGTATCTCTCCTCTAAGACTTTCTTTTTTAACCACACACGCCACGGAGCTACACACCACAACACACAACACGACAAAATATCAGCACACTGCGTGCGCGCATGCGCGCGCGGTGTGTGTATAATTCTCTATCTATCTATCTTATTTTTTTTGTTCTTTTCATTTGAGGCAGAAGTTATGAAATGGAATGGATGGGGATATAAGTGATTTCCAAGGTTTTGCTTCAATAAGAAAGTAGCCAGAATTGAGTTGACCGGGAAAGGTAATTTTGCTTTTAAATTCATTTTATTCCTTTCTTATTACAATTGTAGAGCTAATGTAAAATTGGGAGGACATATTATGACCCCTTTCTTTATTAAAAACTTGCCGCCCATTCATTGCCAGTAATTCCTTTTCATAAATATTTTAAAATTCCAATGTCAATGTGACTATAAATGTTTATGTACATCTGAGAGAAACTAAGACCGTAATATAACATTCACATATTACATCATGCCTATTTCTGATATTGCAACAAGCCTTTTGTTGTATAGTTGTCTGTTATTTTAGTTTAAACTCTTACTGTCCCAGTTGACTCACAAGTGACTTTTAGAGGTAGTTTATTTCAATCAGGATTCAAAGAAAGCCAGCCATACTACTCCTAGTAGGTTTGGATGTTTTGGAAGTAACTTCATATTTCAGTCTGGTAGTTTACATCTGAGATTGGCTTATAATGAAGGACAACAATTTTAAATTTGTGAGGAGGACATTGATTCAGAGCAAAGGGTATATGGTGGTACTGATAGGGATTTTTATCTAGGCAGTAATAACATCAGAGAGTTTATCTACTAGTCCAGCGACTGGAAAATTAAACTATTGCCACTGTTACCAGCATGAATTCCTTAAAGGTTTTGTTACTTTCTTCCTCAACTTGATATTTCTGATCCCCAGAAGACCGACCACGAAAAAGGAGATAAAGGGTAATAAGTTTGTAAGATGAGCTTGGGATCATCAGGAGAGTCAAAAAAGTACTTTTGTGGCATGGTCGCACTTTCGGGGAGGCCTTAGATTCTTGTCCTCATTCCCAAAACTCATAAAGGATAATTGTTGAAAACAAAATAGGTGTTTGTGTCCTCTGGCATTTAAAATAAGTATACAACTTGATAACTAGAACTAAATAACTGATATTGGAGTTCCCTTTAAGGTGCTTCCAGAAGCATCAATGTCAAATGGATAATAAACAGAATCATTGCTTTCTCTAAATCTAGTCTGGGTGAAGTAGTAGGTTTTTCTTTTTTGTATGTGTTATTATCTGAGGGGTCGTCTAAGACATTGAGGCTTAACTGTTTCAGTGATTTGGAATAGTGACTACCAGAGTGTCTGTTAAGATGTTCATTTACAGCACCTGTGGCTGCGAGAGATGCCTGGCGGATTAAGAAGGCGCCGAACTGGACTGTCTTGTAGAGACCAGGTTCGATCCCTCAGCACCCACATGGCGGCCGAGAGAGCCGTCTGAAACTCCAATTCAAGGAGACTCCAGTTCAGGGGAGTCCGACAACCTCTTTCTTGTCGTCGCTGCGACGTTGCACACCATCACGGGTGCACAACTTGCATGCAGACAGTACATTCAATACAACTGCGGAAATAAATAAATATAAAAAAAAATGTTCATACAAAAACAAACAAAAAACAAAAACAAAAATACGGAGAATAAATACTGTTGGAAAAATAATTTTGGCTTTTATTCTAAATTTTACAAGAAAATTAGAAAATAAGTCTAAATGTATAAGATTAAAACTATAAAACTACTAGGAAATACCATAGAATTCATTCTGGGAATTTAAGGATACGCAAAAATACATACAGCAAAAGTTATAATAAATTAAGTGGAAAGATAATGAGGGTAACAATTGAAGCCAATTTCATCCATTAAAAAAAAGAAAAAAATCCCTGCCACGGCGCAACTGGTGGCACATTGCCTTTAATACCTAGGCACTTTAGGAGGCAGAGGCAGGTGGAGATCTTTGTGATTCAAAGGCCGCACTGTTGTCTATAGAGTGAGTGTCCAGGACAGCTGGGGCTATAGGGAGACCCTGTCTCAAAAAGTAAAAAAAAAAAATTTCCTGAAAGGCAGTGGAAAACAAAATCACAGAGTAAGAGAAAATTGCTCAATATATACATTCTAATGAATGTAGAAACAATTTTTATATATTAGTAAGCAATCAGTAATAACCCAATAATAAATCAGTAGTAAAAAAGACTTGAATTGCCTTACAAACAAGAAGCTAGCTAAATTAGAAATAGATATGTAAAAGTATGTGCAGTCCTCAAAGGTGGTCGTGAATTTAAATTAAAAATCTATAATGATATATAAAGAAAACCAGTAAGAATTTGTGCCAGAGTTTTATTGCAGGAATTTTCTGGTTTAATGTTTTATTTAATTTAATTTATTTATTTTTGGTCTGTATAGGTAGCCGGTGTGCTAATGGGGTGTTGTGAGGACCAGCAGACAACTTTTGAGGAGTTAGTCTCTTACCTTCCTATCCCTTGTTAGGACAGTCATATCATGTTTCCTAGCTGGGGGTGGTTATCGCCAGTCTGATCTGGCTTGTGGGCTTGGTCTGGGTGATTTCTCCTGTCTCTGCTCCTGCATCTCTNGATTTGGGCAGTGGGCCAGGAGAAGTAAGAACAGGGTGAACTCCAATGTCCAACTTAAGAGTCCATTATAATTTCTCAACAAGGGGTTCCATAGTATCCATTATTGGGCTTCTCCCCTTGTTCATCTGGACATGATGTCTGGACTGAGGATCAGGTTTGCAGGCTTTTTAATAGTCAGGATATGACTTTCCACTTAGATAGTTGCTAGAAATAAAGACAGAGGAAATTTTATTATTGGAGCATTTATATAACAACAGTAGTGGATTGTCCTTGGCTCAGGTCACCTCTCTCTGTAATCAAAGAGCCAAAGACTAAGGGGTTTCTATGCATCTTTGTTTCAAACAGTTATTCAGTATAGACTTTACACCCTATAATTGTGCGAGGCACGAGTTTTCAGGCGCTTTGAAAAAAATAATTGACTTGGGAGCGGGAGAGATGCTCCGCAGTTAAGCAGCACTGACTGCTCTTGCAGGGAAACTGGGTTCAAATCCCCAACACCCAAATAAAAAGCCAGGCACTGTGGCACACACCTTTAATTCCAGTTCCAGGGGCAGTGACGACCCTCTTTTGAAGCCTCCTGGCGACGTGCACCACACGGGTGCACAGACTTAGCATGCAGACAGTACATTCATACAACATAACGGAATATAAAATAAAGAATAATAAAGTAAAGTTGCCACTATCCAGTTGTTTAAATTGAAATTTTCATGCATATTCATTAATACATCTTATTATATATTGGAGCCCCCCTAGTTTTCATTGCACTCTGTTATATGTCAGGCCCAGTTTAGTCAAGTTGCTTCCTTTGTGTGAGGCCGTCCACTTGGGAAGAGCGGATAGGCCGCTGTCAACCTTTCATGCATCCTTGTTAAAAAAGACCAAACTTATGGAGCTGGAAGAAGTTATAGGACTCAGCAGCTGGAGCCACTGCGCCTATGTTGCCAGAGGACCCAGGTTCAGTTGCCTAGAAGACCCACAGGCGTGACTTAAGAACCACCTTGTGGCTGGGTGTGGTTGGTGCATACCTTGTGGTTCCCAGCACTGGCGAGCAGAGGACGGGCAGATCATCTGTAGATAGGTTCTGGAGGCCAGCCTGGGTCTCATAGTGAGCATACCAGGCACAAGTGTGGGACTTAAGGGAAGACCTGTCTCAACAAAGGACCAGATTTTTCAGGCCAGGCTGGTGGCCCACACCTTCTAAATCCCAGCACTGAGGGAGGGCAGAGGCAGCGGATTTCTGTGAGTTCCAAGGCCAGACTGGTTCTACATAGAGAGTTCCAGGACAGCTGTGGCTGTTGGGAGATACCCTGTCTCAAAAAAGCCCCCCCCCAAAAAGACCAACTCTCCCTCACCTCCTATGATCAGTCGGCAGTAGTTCCTCAGATAAGACCAACTCTCCCTCGCTCCTATGACTATTTGCCAGTAGTTCTCAGCTAAGGCCAAACTCTCCATGTCACCTCCTATGATCAGTCGGCAGTAGTTCCTCAGATAAGACCAACTCTCCCTCACCATCATGTGGTCGGTCGGCCAGTAGTTCTTCAGCTAAGACCAACTGTCCCTCACCTCCTGTGGTCAGTCGGCAGTAGTCTCCTCAGCGTAAGGCCTGGGAGCTTCTTGCCCAGCTCTCCCTATCTTCTCTGCTGGGCTGTGTCTGGTTTGAGTTTTTGCATGGGCCTTTGCCACTGTCACCATTGCTTGTGAAACTATTCATTTCAAATGCGGCAAGTTCTTAGAAGCCTGAAAAACTGTTTCCTTGTGGTCATCACCACCCCTGGATCTTACACTCCCTCTTCCACAATGGTCCCTGAAGCCCTGTGTGCAGAGATAATTATAGGAGTTTCATCCAGGGACATACGTGCTGCAGTCTCTTACTGTGTATGTTTCCAGGCCACTTGCTTTGAACTCACTCTGTAAGTTCCAGTAGCCCTTTGAACTTGCCATTCCTTCCTCTCAGCCCCTTCCTGAGTGACTGAGGATTACAGGTCATGCCATCAGAAAACAGACCTATGGACTGACTTATTTACTCTTTTCTTCTCTTTCTTTTCGTTCTTTCTCTCTATCTCTTCTTCTCTCATTTCATTTTCTATGGACAGCTCCCTATACCGCCAGCTTCCCCTCAATCTTGAAAGAGATTTCACAGCCCTTGCCTCCTGGAGATTTAAAGGGCACTCATTCTGGTTTGGGGAACCTATTTCTAATGGAAAAAAATCACAGACAAAAAAAGAAAAAGAGTTCTGCTAAATTTGGTGGGGTGGACAGTTATTCATGGTATGAGAGCCGAAATGAGCACTGTGGTCTCCTTGGGCCTCAGCTGGCTTGGTACAGATTCTTCACTTACTGGTACAGTTCCATAAGTGACCATGAAAGAATGGCCAAGATTACTTTTTTGTTTGCTTTTTTGTTTTGCGTTTGTGGTTCCTTGCCACGAATGTTAAGAGCTTGAAACATTTGTACCCACTGACCATATACCCTCCCAGCCATGAACTCAATTTGGTTGGGGGTTTACAAAAAATTTTTACTAGCCTGCGGTGTGGTAGCTCATGCCTTTAATTACCCCAGCACTCAGGAGAGGCAGAGTGGATCTCTCCTAAATTCAAGACTCAGCCTGGTCCGGCGTTGGTATTGCGCACGCCTTTTAATCCTTAGCACTTGGGGAGAACAGGAAGCAGGAGGATCTCTTGTAGTTCAAGGCCAGCCTGACGTCTACCAGAGTGAGTTTCCAGGACAAGCTGGCGACTACAGAGGAGACCCTGTCTTCGAAAACACACACACACAAAAAAAAAAAAAAAAAAAAAAAAAAAAGCAGTCGGCACCAAGCCATGGTCCACCAGAGGTAAGTTCTAGGACACACGGAGCTACAGGGAGACCAAGCCTAAAAGTTTTCAAAGAATAATTAAAAAAAAAAAAATCAAACCCAGGTCCTCTGCCAAGAAATAGTCCAGTGCTCTTAACCGCTGAGCCATCTCTCCACAACTTTCTTTCTTTCTTTTCTTTTTTAAACAGGGTCTCCTGTGGTGGTGCACGCCTTTAATCCAGCACTAGGGGGAGGCAGAGGAGGCGACTTGTGAGTCAAGGACCAGCCTGGTCTACAGAAGCGTTCCAAGCCGAACTGGGGCTACAGGAGAGCCCTGTCTACTGAAAAGAAGACCAATAAATTAAAAAATTAAAATAAATAAATAAAATTTACTAAAGCATGCATATTTGCAAATTTGTAGTTTTTCTGGATTTGCAGAAATGGAGTCAGTGAATAATGAGCATTGACTGTACTATTGTTGCCATTTTACAAATGAGAAAGCAAAGCTCAAAATAGTTAAACATGACCTCAATGTCAACAAATATTTACTAAAGTGGCTGGTGTGACAAGCACTCAGAGCTTCTGACTTGCCCAAGGTCGCACAGAGCTTCTGACTTGCCCAAGGTCCCACAGAGCTTCTGACTTGCCCAAGGTCGCAAGTGTGAGCAAGTTTCCCAGCTGTCTGATTCCAGAAGCCACTAGCTTGCCTTCCTAAGCAGGAAGCTCCCTGAATGCTTAGCAGTCTTTTCCAGCCAAGCCCTGGGAGAACGCGGAGTGGATGGCACGCTGGGCTTGGGCAGCGTCTGGCCCTCATGGAAGCTGTGTTATTCCTGCGAGTGTCTCACAGTCACTGGAGCCACTCTGCCACTTCCCCTCAGTGCAAATAGCCTTTTTTTTTTTTGTCTTTTGAGTCATTTGTTTTTCTGGGACTATGTTACTTAATGGGATATCTTCTAGTTCCATCATTTACTTACAAAGTTCATGATGTCATCTTTCTTTACTGCTGCATAGAACTCCATTCTGTAGATTTACCACATTTTCTCTATCTGCTTGTCAGTTGAGGGGCACTTGGGTTGCTTCCAGCTCTTTGCTTTTGTGAAGAGAGCTGCAATAAACATGGCTGTGCATGTATCTCTGTGGTAAGATGAGTCTTATGGGTATATACCCAGGAGTGGTATGGCTGGGTCAGGTGGTAGGCTCATTTTGAGTCTTTTAAGGGTTATCCACACTGCTTTCCATAGTGGCTGTACGAGTTTACATTCCCACCAGCAGTGGATGAGTGTTCCCCTTTCCCCACAACCTCTCCAGCACTTGGTATCATTTGTTTTCTTGATCCTAGCCAGTCTTCTGGAGTGAGATGATATCTTAAAGTGCATTTCCTTAATTATTAGCGACGTTGAACATTTTTTAAGATGTTTCTCAGCCATCTCTAATTCCTTACTTGTGAAGTCTCTGTTCAGTTCTTTGCTCCATCTTTTGAGTGAGTCATTCATTTTCTTTCTTCTTTGTTTTTTGAGTAGTTATATATTCTGGAAATCAATGCTTTGTCAAATGTATCAGTGACGAAGGTTTCCTCCCACTCTGTGGGTTTTCTCTTCACTTCCCTGTTTCTTTTGCTGTACAGAAACTTTTGAGTTTAATAAGGTCCCACTTGTCAATTGTTGACCTTATTTCCTGAGCAGCTGCTGTCTGATTTAGAATGTCTTTTCCTACAACTATGCCTTGTAAGTTGCTGCCAACTTTTCCTTCTATTGCCTTCAGAGTTTTGGGTTTCACACTGAGGTCTCTGATCCATTTGGAGTTGATTCTTGTACAGGGTGAGAGGTAGGGGTTTAATTTTATTCTTCTACAAGTCCAGTTTTGCCAACACCATTTGCTGAAGATGCTGTCTTTCCTCCATTGTGTCTTCTTGGCCCCCTTGTCAAATATGAGGTGGCTGAAATTGTATGTGCTCAAGTTTGGATCTTCAGCTTTGTTCCATTGGTCAACAGGTCTGTTTCTGTGCCAGTACCAAGCTGTTTTTATGAGTGCAGCCCTGTAGTATAGTTTGAAGTCTGGTATAGAGATCCCCCCTCTATTGCTCTTTTGCTCTGGGCTGCTTTGGCGTGATTCAGATTCTGAACAGAGCCTTTATAGCATTCAATTTATTTTTGAAGTCGAATGTCGTAGTCTCATAACCATAAGATACATTGGAGTGTTAATTTTGTGGGAAGCTGGATTAAGAACACTGGCTGCTCTGGCAGAGGACCAGGGTTCAGTTCCTAGCCCCCACATGGTGGGTAAGGGCCATCTCTAACTCCAGTTCCAGGGATTTGACTTAATATTACAAAAATTATGGGCACAGTGGCATATACCTTTAATCCCAGCACTTGGAAGGCAGAGGCATGTTAATCTCTCTGAGACTGAGGCCAGTCTGGTCCACATAGAGAGTTTCAGACAGGACTAAAGGGAGACACTGTCTGAAAAAACAAAACAAAACTAAACAGCCCCCCCAAATAGTATTTTGGAAATTAAAAATGGAATGTTTTGGAATATTGAAAGCTGATTTGGTCATTAATGACCAAGCTTGAAATTGGTAGTTACATTGAAGTTGAAGGATTTAAGACTGTTTATAAACCTAGCACTGACTTCTTTTTTTTTTTGTATGTATGTATATGTGTATGCATTATTATTATTATTATTATTATTATTATTATTTTGGTCTTTTTGAGACAGGGTCTCCCTCGCACTGACTTTTTAATATCTTGTTTTTATTTCAAAGCACCAACATTTTTTCCTTTGGTTTTTAGTACCATTCTTTTATTCATTATTTTATTAATTTATTCACTGACCTTTATTATTTTTTCCATCTACTGCTTTTCGATTTGGCTTGTTCTTGGTTTTCTTCTTGAGGTGTGTCATTAAGTTGTTGAGTGCTCTCTGATTTTTAATGTAAGCATAGATAGCTAAGTGTCAATTATCATTTTCTTCTGGAGAATTGGGGAGAATTTGAGGAACACCTTCTAGTCAGTACATTTTCATTTATTTTGAATTACTAAAAATTAAAAAAAATTATGTGTATGATCGTTATGCCTGCGTATATGGAAGTGCTCCCAAGTTGTGCATTGCCCATAAAGGTCAGAAGAGGGCATTGGATCCTCTGGAACTGGAATTATGGATGGTTGTTAGCTGCCATGTGGGTGCTAAGATCTGAATCCAAGTCTTCTACAAGAACAGCCAGTGCTCTTACCTGATGAACTATTTCTCCAGCCCCATTGAATTATTTTTTATTATACTTTAAAAAGAAATGGGTTCTGTTGCTGGGCATTAATGTGGCATGTAACTTTTTTGGATAGAGAACAATATTTCCTGTTAGAACCACCTGCTTTTGCTCTATCCCAAAGGTTTGATAAGATGTTCTTTCATTTTCATTTGATTTTAGGATTTAAAAGTTTTTTCTTTTTCATTTCTCTAGTCACCTACCTGTCATTCAAGAGTGTATCGTTCAATCTTCATGTGTTCGAATAGTTTCCATATATAGTTCACTTTGTGTAGTTTGCTATTGATTTCTAGTTTTATTCTACTATGATCTTATAAGATATAAGAAATTATTTAGATTTAAAAAAATTCGTTAAGACTTGCTTTATGGTATAAAGTGTAGCATTGACATTTAATTCTACTTTATCAGTGTGTCAGCCTACCTTATAAATTAGTCTTTTTTATTATAGCACAAAATTAATATTTCTGATGTTTTTCTAACATGTAAAAATACACTTGAGGGCTGGAGAGATGGCCTAGCGGTTAAGAGTGCCGACCGCTCTTACAGAGGACCCGGGTTTGATCCCCAGCACCCACATGGCGGCCGAGAACCGTCTGAAACTCCAATTCCAGGAGAACTTCAGTTCCAGGGGAATCCGACACCCTCTTCTGACCTCCGTGGCATTGCACGACACATGTGCACAAACCTGCATGCAGACTGTACATTCATACACATACAGAAATAAATAAAATTAATAAAAATAAAAACAAAAAAAATACACTTGAATCCGAACATGCAAAATAAAACATTTATATTCTAAGTACACCCTTTTTCAACCTTTTCTTCTTTTTTTGAATGCATTGTTTTGTTTCGTTTTGTTTTGTTTTGTTTTGTTTTGTTTGTTTTTTGTCTTTTTGAGACAGGGTCTCCCTGTAGCCCCAGCTGGCCTGGAACTCACTCTGTAGACCAGGCCAGCCTGGAACTCACAGAGATCTGCTTCCCTCTCTCTGCCTCCCAAGTGCTGGGATCAGAGGCCTGCGCCACCATGCCCAGCTTAAAGACAGTTCTTAGCTTGCTATATGGGTGCTGGGAATCGAACCTGAGTCCTGTGCAAGAGTACTTGGTGCTCTTAACTGCTGAGCCATCTCTCCAGCCCCAACATTAGGTTTGTTTTTTTTTTTCTGTCTTTTTGAGACAGGGTTTCCCTGTAGCTCCAGTTGTCCTAGAACTCACTCTTTAGTCCAGTATGGCCTTGAACTCACAAAGATCTGCCTGCCTCTGCCTCCCGAGTGCTAGGATTAAAGGCATACACCACCACACCTGGCTACATTAAGTTTTTTAGTTGTAGCTCTCTGAAGCGTACACTATTGGAGTGATTCTGTTTTTAGAATTAATAAATAGATTTTAAAATATATTCTCATTTTTACTTCAATTAATAGGCATAAGGTCTTTGAAGTTATTGTGAAAATGAATAGTCAGTGTTCAGTTTTGAAATGTTTAATACAAGTTTTTTTACAAAATATTTATTTTTATTCCTTTAAATAGCCTGCTTGTGTGTGGATATGTGCACATAATGCAGGTGCCCATGGAAGTCAAAGCTGGAATTAAAGGAAGTTGTTAGCCATTTTATAGGTGGCTGGGAACTAAACTTGGGTCCTTTACAAGAGTAGCAGATATTCTTTACTATTGAGCCATTTCTCCAGCCCCAGTGGAGGTCTTAAACACACACACACACACACACAAATACACACACGCGTGCGCGCATGCGCGCGCGTGTGTGTATAATTATCTATCTATCTATCTAATTTTTTTTCTTTTCATTAGGCAAGAAGTTATGAAATGGAATGGATGGGGATATAATGATTCCAAGTTTTGCTTCAATAAGAAAGGCCAGATTGAGTTGACCGGGAAAAGGTAATTTTGCTTTTAAAATTCATTTTATTCCTTCTTTCTACAAATTTTAAGCATGTAAAAATGGGGAGGACAATATAATGACCCCTTCTTTAATTAAAAAATTGCCAGCCAACATTTTGCCATAATTCCTTTTCATAATATTTTAAATTCCAATGTCATGTTACCTATAAATGTTTATGTACCTTCTGAGAAACTAAGAACCTAATATAATCATTCACATATTACCATCATCCTATTTCTGAAGCAACAAGCCTTTGTTGTATAGTGTCTAGTTATTTAGTTTAAACTCTTACTGTCCCAGTTGACTCACAAGTGACTTTTAGAGGTAGTTTATTTCAATCAGGATTCAAAGAAAGCCAGCCATACTACTCCTAGTAGGTTTGGATGTTTTGGAAGTAACTTCATATTTCAGTCTGGTAGTTTACATCTGAGATTGGCTTATAATGAAGGACAACAATTTTAAATTTGTGAGGAGGACATTGATTCAGAGCAAAGGGTATATGGTGGTACTGATAGGGATTTTTATCTAGGCAGTAATAACATCAGAGAGTTTATCTACTAGTCCAGCGACTGGAAAATTAAACTATTGCCACTGTTACCAGCATGAATTCCTTAAAGGTTTTGTTACTTTCTTCACTGATTTCTGATCCAAAGACCACAAGAAAAAGGAAGAATAAGGGTATAGTTTGTAAGAGCTTGGGATCCAGGAGATCAAAAAGTAACTTTGTGGCATGGTCACTTCAGGGGAAGGCAGTTCTTGTCTCATTCCAAAACTCATAAAAGGATAATTGTTGAAACACCAAAATAGTGTTTGTGTCCTCTGGCATTAAATAGTATACAACTTGATAACTAGAACTAAATAACTGATAGGCAGTTCCCTTTAAGGTGCTTCCAGAAGCATCATGTCAAATAGGATAATAAACAGAATCATTGCTTTCTCTAAATCTAGTCTGGGTGAAGTAGTAGGTTTCTTTTTGTATGTGTAGTTCTGGGGGTCAGATCTAAACATTAGGCTTAACTGTTCATTGATTTGGAATAGTGACTACCAGAGTGTCTGTTAAAATGTTCATACACCGGGCTGGAGAGATGGCCTAGCGGTTAAGAGCGCCAACTGCTCTTGCAGAGGACCAGGGTTCGATCCCCAGCACCCACATGGCGGCCGAGAGCCGTCTGAAACTCCAATTCCAGGAGAGCTCCAGTTCCAGGGGAGTCCGACACCCTCTTCTGACCTCCGCAGCGTTGCACATCACGGGTGCACAGACTTGCATGCAGACAGTACATTCATACACATACGGAAATAAATAAAATTAAAAAAAAATGTTCATACACCAAAACAAAAACAAAAAATGACGGGAGGACATAAACTACTGTTTTGGGAAAAAATAATTTTGTCTTTTTCTAATTACAAGAAAATTAGAAAATAAGTCTAAATGTATAAGTTAAAACTATAAAACTACTAGGAGAATACATAGAATTCATTCTGAATTTAGGATACGCAAAAAATACAGCAAAAGTTAATAACTAATAAGTGGAAAGATAATGAGGTAACAATTGAAGCAATTTCATTCCATTAAAAAAAAAAAAAACCCTGACCCGGGCACGGTGGCACACTGTGCCTTTAATCCTAGCACTTAGGAGGCAGAGGCAGGTGGATCTTTGTGAGTTCAAGGCCAGCCTGTTCTATAGAGTGAGTTCCAGGACAGCTGGGGCTATAGGGAGACCCTGTCTCAAAAAGATAAAAAAAAAAAAAAATTCCTGAAAGGCAGTGAAGAAACAAATCACAGAGTAAGAGAAAATGCTCAATATATACATTCTATGATGTAGAAACAATTTTTATATATTAGTAAGCAATCAGTAATAACCCAATAATAAATCAGTAGTAAAAAAGACTTGAATTGCCTTACAAACAAGAAGCTAGCTAAATTAGAAATAGATATGTAAAAAGATGTGCAGTCTCAAAGGTGGTCAGTGAAATTTAAATTAAAACTATAATGATATACCAGTAGAATGTGCCAGAGTTTAATTGCAGAATTTCTGGTTTATTGTTTATTTATTAAATTTATTTATTTTTGTCTGTATAGGTAGCACAGGTGTGCTATGGGGTGTATGTGAAGGCCAGCAGACAACTTTTGGGAGTTAGTTCTTAACCTTCCACCTTGTTGAGGCAGTCATCATGTTTCCTGCTGGGTGGTGTACGCCAGTCTGTCTGGCTTGTGGGCTTCTGGGTGATTCTCCTGTCTCTGCTCCTCATCTCTTAGTAGGAACTGGGATTACAGATGTGTGCCACCACACTCAGCTTTTTTTTTTTTTGGTCTTTTTGAGACAGGGTCTACCTATAGTCCCAGCTGTCCTGGAACTCACTATATAGACCAGGCTGGCCTTGAACTCACAGAGATCTGCCTGTCTCTGCCTCCCAAGTGCTAGGATTAGAGGTGTGCACCACCATGTCTGACCACAGTCAGCTTTTTACATGGGTTCTAGGGATTGAACTGGAGCTGTCATGCTTATGTCTTTACCCATGGAGACATCTCCCCAGCTCTCTGTTTTACTTTTTTATATTCTGTTTTTTTATATTCTATTTCTCTGCTGAGATTTTTGCTACTTGGTGGGAGCATATTTTCTCTTTTTGTCTTTTGGCATAGCTATAGCTACTTTAAAAAAAGCTATGTTATTTCTATTATCTTGGGCCGTCTTTGAGTCAGTTTCATTACTTGCCCTTTCTCTTGATTATGGATCACACTTTCTTCTTTGTTCATGTCTAGTTATATTGGAGTATATCTTTGATGTTGTGATTAATATGCATTTTATGTTATTTCCTCTAAGGAGACTTTTAAAATCAAGCAATTAACTTGAGTATCTCAATCTCCAAATTTGTCCCTCTGTTGTAGTGAGCAGCTGAATTATCTATTCAGTTTTTGGAGCATAGCTGGGCTACTTGGAAAACTCCAATACATACATATTTTATACATATGTAATTCAGAATCAGCCAGATATTCGGACAGAGTTGATAGACAGCATCTCTTTTGGACTCTGTACTGTCCTCTGCATGGTCGACACACTGTATTCATTGAAGACTCTCTGCTTTGTTCTTTAAACTAAAAGACTATTGATTTCAAGCATTTTTTATGTGTATGAGTATATTGCCTACATGCGTGTAAGTGCACCCATGTTGGTGCAGTGCCCACAGAGTCAGAAAAAAGCATCAGATTCCCTTGGAACTGGAGTTATAGAAGGTTGTTAGCTACCATGTGCGTGCTGGGAATCGATCCCTAGTCCTCTGCAAGAGCATCTGGTGCTTAACTGCTGAGCCTTATCTCCAGCCCTGCTTTAAAGCATTTTTGTTATCTTTTGTGGCACAGATTAGAATTTTCTTTCAGGATGAAACCTGAACAAAACCAAAACTAAACCAAAGTCTAGTGCTTTTTTCTTTCCTCCAAGGGTACATACCCCCATCCTTCTTTATGTCCTAACTTTGGTCCATCTATCCTATTTTTAGATTGGTTGGATTTCGCTGGTTTTGATTTTGCCTTGACTTCATAGTTATTTAAAGGAGGATTGATTGATTGGAAAGCTTGATCATTCCTGGAAGCAGAATTACAGGCTTGAAATGTAAATGAGGACACCTTGCTATAATATTTTATATTTTCCCTTAGGTACCCTCTTAGTGGCTTGGTTTTACCAACTCTTAGAGAATGGATCCAAAATACCCTTGGAGTAAGTGTGGAGCATAAAACTACCTCTAAAGTAAGCAAATAAGATAATTACTAGTATGCTTAGATTTGTTTTTTAATGTCAAATTAGGTTTATCTTTATTATGCACTATATTTGCTTTAATACAGTTTTGTTGTTATGAACCCTACTCTATTGGTTTTGTTAAAAAATTTTTTATAGTGTTATAGATCTAGATTCTAATCTGAGAATTTGTCAGTTTTATCTGGCAAACTTAATTCTTTCTGAGCTTTGGTTATTTTAGATTGAGAAGTAAGTATGAAAACTATTCTGCTTTTTTTTTTTTTTTTTTTTTTTGATGTTTTTTTGGAGACAGGATCTTCTGTAGCCCCAGCTGGCCTGGAACTCACTATGTAGACCAGGTTAGCCTTGAACTCACAGAGATCCACCTGCCTCTGTCTTCCAAGACTGAGATTGAAGACTTGTGCCTTTAATCAAACCAAATAGTTTGTACGAAGTTGGATTCTGTCTTTATTACTGGATATTTTTTTAAGCATCTGCCATACATTGAATGTAAAAAAAAAAAAGGAACCTATTATTTCATAATCATTTTTGTAGCAGAGACATTCAGAATTTTTTTTTTAGAAATAAGTCAGTGAAATTAATTTTATTTTTTAGGCATCCTTAAATCCTAGTGAAGCACCTCCTTCTATTGTGAATGAAGATTTTCTTCATGAACTTAAAGAAACTAAAATTTCATATTCCCAAGAAGCAGATGATCGAGTGTTTAGAGCTCATGGTAAGCTACTTTGAATTAGCTTTTCATTTAGAAGTTTCCTATAATTTAATTTATTTTCATTTTTCTTTTTAAACCACAAAACAGGTCATTGTCTTCATGAGATATTTTTGCTCAGGGAAGGAATGTTGGAGCGAATTCCTGATATAGTTGTATGGCCAAGTAAGTTGCTTTACCTCTGTATCAACTTAGTATTGTTAAAACTTAAGTAAAGTTAGTATTGGAAATGAATCCTTTTAAATACTTGAGTTGTAAAAAACATAAATAGGGCTGGAGAGATAGCCTAGCGGTTAAGAGCACCAACTGCTCCTGCAGAGGACCTGAGTTCGATCCCCAGCACCCACATGGCAGCTAAGAACCGTCTGTAACTCCAATTCCAGGAGAACTCCAGTTCCAGGGGAATCCGAGACCCTCTTCTGACCTCCAAGGCATTGCAAGACACGGGTGCACAGACCTACATGCAGACAGTACATTCATACACATACAAAAATAAATAAAAATTTAAAAAAAATTAAAAAAAAAACATAATTGTATTTTTTAGTTTACTAAAGGTCATGAAGTATAGTCAATTCCCTAGGACTGCTGGGGAATTTCGTGGTCCAACTGTGAATGAAAAGGGGGTGAGAGGCGCAGAGTTAAGACGCAGACCCTGGGAATTGGGTGAATGCAGGTAGAGGGCGAGCTGCCTCGGATTCATTTATTGGGGGCAAGGTTAGGGTTTATGTACTGTTCGCATTCCGCTCTCCTCTTAGTGCAGTCATTGTGTCGCCTTGTGATTGGCCCAGGTCTGCAACTCAGCTGCTTGTATGGTCGCCTGCCTAGGGCAGGTTAGGTTGATGAGGGACAAGCTCTGAGCAGGCCCACTGCGTAATTCTCAGCATACTGGCTACTACAATGAAGCCCTTTCTTGACTTAATTTTCCTGAAGTATTGGCTTTAGAGATTAATTTTGTTATGGATTATTATGTCTTATTTGGAGGTCTGCTAAAAAGTACATTTTTTTGGAGGCTGGAGAGATGGCTCAGCAATTAATTTGAAAGATTAGTGAAATTAGTATCAATTAATGATATTGATTTGCAGGAGCTATTAATTGATAATAATGAATTGCTGTAAAGTAATGTTTGGTTGATATTAGTTTGTGGGCTCAGAAAGCATGGTTAACCTCACCGGAGAAGTTTCCTTATGCTGCAGATGATGATGATTAACACAGAAACCCACAACTGGCCAATGTTTAGGGCACAAAAGGTTGTAGGGTGCTTATCCCTGACTTGGACACCTATATTTAACCTCTGCTTCCCAAGTCTCAGGGATCATTCTAGAAGGAGTGGAAAGATTGTAAGAGCCAGAGGTGGTAGATGACCGCAGGAGCAGAGATTGTCTCATTCAAGGATGGGATGCTTGGTAGATTAATCAGGCTCCAATGGATGGACCCATACAGAAGAACATTTGATGACACAAATTAGACTCTGTAGCCCTTACTGTTTATGAGTACATTAAATTAGGTAGAGGGCAATAGGGGGAGGAGGGCATCTAAATACCATCAAATTATATTGCATAAAAATTGCAAAATTGCCAGGCATGATGGCACACACCTTCAGTCCCAGCACTTGGGAGGCAGAGGCAGGCAAATCTCTGTGAGTTCCAGGCCAGCCTCTACATAGTGAGTTCCAGGTCTATGTAGTAAGTTCCAGGACAGCTGTGGCTATAGGGAGACCCTGTCTCAAAAGACAAAAAAAAAAAAAAAAAAAGGAAAAAAA
>VZQC01013287.1:2837740-2851390 GCA_009823505.1 Rhizomys pruinosus
TTTTTTTTTTGTTTGTTTTTTTTTTGTCTTTTTGAGACAGGGTCTCCCTGTAGCCCCAGCTGTCCTGGAACTCACAGAGATCCGCCTGCCTCTGCCTCCTGAGTGCTAGGATTAAAGGCGTGTACCACCACCCCCGGCTTGTTATTAATATCTTTTATGCTTGATTTCTCTATTTTCGAGTTCTTTTTTTTTTTTTCCCCCCCTGGTCTTTTTGAGACAAGGTTTCCCCGCAGCCCCAGCTGTCTTGGAATTCACTTTGTAGACCAGGCTAGCCTTGAACTCACAGAGATCTGCCTTCCTCTGCCTCCAGAGTGCTGGGATTAAAGGTGGGCACCACCACACCTGGCTTGAGTCTTTTAAAACACAACTGGATATATTACTTTATGCCTATTTCATCTGTCTCTTTAAAAAAACCCAAAGCAATTTCTTAACATTCATGTCGTGCTATGCTGCAGAGGTCAGAAGAGGGTGTCAGATTCCCCTGGAACTGGAGTTAAAGACAGTTCTCAGCCACCATGTGGGTGCTGGGGATCGAACCCGGGTCCTCTGCAAAAGCAGTCGGTGCTCTTGACTGCTAGGCCATCTCCCCAGCCCTCCATACCCATTTTTAAGAGTGTCTCAGAGCAGGGCGTGGTGGCACATGCCTTTAATCCCAGCACTGGGATTTAGGTTGAGCAAGTCTTGTGTATGCTATCACATTGCTGTGAGTTCATTTGTGCAATTGCCCTGTTGTCTGGAAAACACTGTTCTTTTGCAGTTATTCACCACTTCAGCTCTGAACAGTCTTTCTGTCCTCTTCTTTGAAGATCCCTGAGCCTTGTAGGGAGGGTGTGATACTATGTCCCATTTAGGGATGAGTACTCTGCAGTCTCTTATTCTCTTCATATTGGCCAATTGTGGGCCTCTGTTAATTGCTTTCTACTGCAAGAGGAAGCTTCTCTAATGAGTTTTGAGAGATGTACAATAAGTCATTATGAGTCATTTTAATATTATGTCCATGTAGCAGAATATTAGCAGGTTCTCTCCTAGAGCCCATGACCTGTCTAGCTACAGTTTCTTGGCCCTGGTAACAGTGATAGGTATGGGTTCCATTTAGTGGCATAGTCCTTACATACAGTCTTAGGGGGTTGGGTGCTCCTATAACATTTGTGTCACTATTACAGTAATGGGCGTATCTTGCCCAGCCAGTAGTTATTGTAGCTCGCAGGGCTCGCACCTGAGTAAGACTGATGATTACTTTATATCTCTTTATATATGTATGGTTGTTTCTCTTTAAGTTTCATTTTATCTGAAAGCCTACTTTCTCCTCTCTTTTCTCAGTGTTACTAACTTTTGAAGAAATTAGGCTAGCCAGGTGTGGTGGTACACACCTTTAATCCCAGCATTTATGAGGCAGAGGCAGGCAGATTTCTGTGAGTTTGAGGGCAACCTAGTCTACATAATGAGTTTCAGGCCAGGAGCCTGTCTCAAAAAACCAAAACAAGCAAACAATACTACTTATAGTATGAAATGACATATTTTGAATTCCTTATTGCTTCTTGATATCATTTAACTCTGTATGTAATCTAGGCAGATCCATCTCCTCTTCCCTTCCCTCTTCCTCCCTTTCTGTCCTTCTCTGTCTCTTCCATTTCTCTCTCCCCAACAGCAGGGTTGTCTTTAAATAGATGATAGATGGTGGTAATGTATCTTTTTTGTTGTTGTTGTTGTTGTTTTAAATAGGGCCTCACTGTATAGCCTGGGCTGGTCTTGAACTCACTATGTATACCATGCTGGCCTCAAATGCACGGAGATCCACCTGCCTCTGCCTACTGAGTGCTGAGACTGCAGGTGTGCACCACCATGCTTAGCCTGGCAATGTGCTTTTGAAAATACATTTTATTTAAAATTGACACAAAATTATATGTGCTTATTGATTATAAGTTATTTTAATTTTATTTTATGTGTAGAGTATATTGCTGCATGCATGCAAGTGCACCTGTGTCTTATAATGCCCATGGAAGTCAGAAGAGGGCATTGGACCTTCTGGAAATGCAGCTACATACAGATGGTTGTTAGCCACTATGTGGGTGCTGAGACTCGAACTGAGGTCCTCTGCAAGAGCAACCAGTGTTCTTAACCACCGAGCCTTCTCTCCAGCACCCACCTCAATATTTTGCTTTTTAATGTCATATAATATTAGGAAAGTTAATGCATAACAGCTGATTATTCCATTTTAGTGATGCTAAACCTATCAAGTTCAGATAGAAACTGCTTGACTATTGTACCATAATATTCCTTGTCCATTTTCTTCCTTATTCTGGAGTTTAAGGAATTCTGGGGCTGCAGAGCTGGCTCAGCAGTTAAGAGTGAATATTGCTCCTGAAGAAAACCTGAATTCAGTTCCCAGCACTCATGTCTGGTAGCTTACAACTACATGTAACTCCAGGGGATCCAAAGCCATCTTCTAGTTTCTGTGGGTACCCTTGAACATGTGGCATGCTCTTACACAAATCGTACACAGAGTCACACACAGAGCTACACGATACACATGCACACACACACACACACACACACACACACAAACACACAAGTAAATCTTAAAAAGAAATGGCAGTTTCCTCAAGATGGTTAAACAATAGCCTATTCTGGAATAGGTTTTAGAATATATTTGGATTTTTGAATTTGGAGTCTTTACTCTCCTTATGTGCAAATTTACAAATTTACCCCTAAATCTGTTACCAAATGTGTAAAGTAGATATAGTATTAATTACTACAAATGGTTATTTAAGGATTAAATGAGAGAATATAAATTAAAATCTTGGCACTGAGTAGATGCTTACATCTATGTCAGAATTTTAAAGATTTCATTTTTATTATGTGTATCCCTGGGTTTGTGTCCCTGAGTGCCCATGGAAGCCAGAAGGCATCAGATCCCCTGGAGCTGGAGTCACAGGTGTTGTGAGCCACCTGACATGGCTGGAAACCAAACCTAGGTCCTCTATAAGAGCAGTGCATACTCTTCCACTGAGCCATCTCATGGCAGAATTTTAAATGTCATGTTCTGTCAGCTTCATCTATATATTTACCTTGTATATTCATTGCCTTAAGTTTGAACTATCTCAAAGTATGATAGATAGTAGAGGGTTACTTAGAGCTGATTTTCAGTGAAGTCATTAAGTTATATCTGTGTATGATTTTGTAGTATCCTTTTTTTTTTTTGTCTTTTTGAGACAGGGTCTCTCAGTAGCCCCAGCTGTCCTGGAACTCACTATGTAGACCAGGTTGGCCTTGAACTCACAGAGATCTGCCTCTGCCTCCCGAATGCTGAGATTAATGGCATGTGCTACCACGCCTGGCACAGTATACTTTTGATAGACATTAGAATAATACTAAAGCCTATTGGCTATACTTTTTTTTTTTCTCCTGTAGTACTGGGGATTGACCCTGGGTTTCATGGTAGACAAGTACTCTACTAACTGAGCTACATTCTCAGTCCTTGTTTTTCTTTTATTAACTGGGGTTGTATAGTATATACTGGATATAGAGTAGTTCTACGTTTCTTTAGGTGTTTCTGTCAGTGCCTATAAATGTATCTTTTTGTTGATGCCACCTTTAGTTTCTTTTAACTAGTTTGGACCTTGGTGGGTAAAAGGCATGTATTTAGTATGAGTATGTAGTTCAAATGGCAGTATGTTGGGGTAGACAGTGTATGTAAATTATCTGAGGTACTGTCCAATTTCAAAATCTTTTTACTCTATAGTTTATTTTTTGATTATTGTTTTTTAAAATTTTATTTATTTTTTATGTGTATGAATGTACTGTCTGCATGCAGGTTTGTGCACCTGTGTTGTGCAATGCCGCAGAGGTCAGAAGAGGGTGTCAGATTCCCCTGGAACTGGTGTTAAAGACGGTTCTCAGCTGCCATGTGGGTGCTGGGGATCGAACCCGGGTCCTCTGCAAGAGCATTTGGTACTCTTAAATGTTAGGCCATCTCTCCAGCCCATTACTCTATAGTTTAATACTGTTATTTTTGTTTAGCTGCTATAAGACCCAAAGCTGGATTACATCATAGTTATATTGAAGTTACTTTTGTCTTCTAGTATAATTGTTTTATATATCAAAACAAAAATACATTAATTAATTAATTAATTAATTAATTAATTAATTAATTTGGAGACAGGGTCTCCCTGCAGCTCCATCTGTCCTGGAACTCACTATGTAGACCAGGCTGGCCTTGAACTCACAGAGATCCATCTGCCTTTGCCTCTTGAGTGCTGGGATTCAAGGCATGCACCACTATGTCCTGCATATATTTTAAATATTTGATGTAACTGTGTAAGTAAAGCTGTTATTTGTACGTGTTCAAATTGAGGGTTTAGGCAGAGACTAGTATTTTTGTATTGGTTATCTTTCCCTTTTCATTATTAGATAGACTTATTTATGTTAATTATTATTAAGAAATTGAATGTAGGGGCCAGAGAGATATCTCAGTGCTCAAGAGTACCTGCTGTTCTTGCAGACGACCTAGAGTTCTGTTAGGACCCTAGAGTTATGGGATCTGATGCCTTCTTCTGGCCTCTTTGGGCACCAGGCATGCACACTGTACATATACGTACATGGCAGGCAAAACATTCATACATATAAAATAATAGTAAATCTTTAATAAGAAATAGAATATTTCAAAATACGAAGAATCAAATATAGTTCTTTCAGCATCATAAGAATATATGTACATGTAATATGTTTATAATAAGGCCAATTAAGAATGCCAGAAAGCATATTTAATTATTTATTTATTTATTTATTTATTTGTCTTTTTGGTACAGGATTTCCTTGTAGCTTTAGCCCCCTTGTAACCAGCTCTGTAGAACAGGCTGGCCTTGATCGAACCAGCTCTGTAGACAGGCTGGCCTTGATCACAGAGATCTTCCTGTCTCTGCTTCCCAAGTACTGGGAGCCCTGTGCCACCCTGCCCAGCTAAGAAAAACTTTTTTTTTTTTAATTGGTAGTCATTTGATAAGTTCAGGTACATAAGAAACATTCAGTTCCTATTTTTTGAGCCAGGGGACAGAGTCTCATGTAGCCCTGCTGACCTTGTCATCTTAAGAACTACTTCTTCCTCTACCTCACAAGTGCTAGAAATATAGGTGTGAACCACCATTCTGGTCCTATTTCAGATTTTTTTTTTAATTATTTATTATTATGTGTATGAATGTAGTGTCTGCATGTAGGTTGGTGCACCTGTATCATGCAATGCTGTGGAGGTCCGAGGAGGGTGTCGGATTCCCCTGGAACTGGAGTTAAAGATGGTTCTTAGCCACCATGTGGGTGCTGGGAATCGAACCCATGTCCTCTGCAAGAGCACTCTGTGCTCTTAACTGCTGAGCCATTTCTCCAGCCCCTTCAGATTTTTTTGTAAGTGTAGAGATATTATGTACTATATATGAATGTCTTAGCAAGTATTTTATTTTTTCTATTTCCTTCCTTCCTTCCTTCCTTCCTTCCTTCCTTCCTTCCTTCCTTCCTTCCTTCCTTCCTTCCTTCCTTCCTTCCTTGTCTGTCTGTCTTTCCTGTCTTTCCTGTCTTTCCTGTCTTTCCTGTCTTTCCTGTCTTTCCTGTCTTTCCTGTCTTGAGACAGGGTCTCCCTGTAGCTCCAGCTGTCCTGGAACTCACTCAGTAGACCAGACTGGCCTTCAACTCACAAAGATCCACCTGCCTCTGCCTCCGGATTAAAGGCATGTACCACCACGCCCGGCTCTGTCCTGTTTTCTTATTCTTACTGTATTACTATGAGATTTTTTTTTTAAACAACTTTATCTATCTATCTATCTATCTATCTATCTATCTATCTATCTATCTATTTATTTTTTGGTCTTTTGAGACAGGGTGTCCCTGTAGTCCCAGCTGTCCTGGAACTCACTCTGTAGACCAGGCTGGCCTTGAACTCACAAAGATCCGCCTGCCTCTGCCTCCCAAGTGCTAGGATTAAAGGCATGCGCCACCACGCCCAGCATTACTATGAGATTTTAAGATTACTATGCTAGTGCAAATAAATGCCTCATAAATACTGTTTTTATGGGGAGTTATTTGTTCTTTATAGCAACCCTCTTAGTGTGTGCTATTACTGACTACATTTTACAAATGAGGAAACTAAAGACCTGACAGTTATTTGCCTAAGGCAAAAGGTGACATTTAAATGAAATGAATGTCTATATAAAGGGTTATGTTTCTAACCAATCCCTGCATAATATACTGCTCTTGTAACTGGGTCATGCTGTATAGTAAGGGTAAGTGAGGCTCACTTTCTATACGTACTGATTACTGCCTTGTTATTTAAGCTTTGAATTAGAAAGTTATATATTTCCAAGAAAATGTTTAATAGTTCATAGTAATGAGACTTCTTTTCCTTTGTAACAGAATCGAATTCTCTGGATTGATGAGAATAATCTAACAGCTCATGTAGAGGCTGGAATAACAGGACAAGACTTGGAAAGACAGGTATGTTATCTGCATTAGGTTTTCAGGACAGCTGTAATCCTGTTTGAATAAAACACCTTTACAATACATTTGTTCACTCAGTGAGGTGTTCATTTTCCATTGTAGTTCAGGCATGGAGGTAGAAGTTGAGAAGTCAACAGGGACTAAGACATTATCCTTAACCCTCTAGTGGATCTATTGTGACAGAAAATTAAAGACAATGAGTGAATCAGAGTAAGAGTTGCCAGATAGAGACTAAATTCAGTATGTATGTGTCATCAAATAAGACCACATAGGAAGAACTTGGACAGTGATGTATCACAGAGGCTTTGGCATTTAAAACGAGACTTCAAAGGATGTGGTCCAAGATAAACAAAGAATGGATGTGAATGACATAATGAATCCCATTACTTTGTATAACCATGTTTTGGTGATATGCCAACTTCTTTGTTCAACTTGGATTACAGAATACTCCATTCCCTGAACCTTTAATAGAACATAAAGGTGTAGTTGTTGATCTTACTTTTATTCCCTCTTTCTTTCTTTGTGTTTTTTCCTAAGATTTTATTTTTATTATAATGTATATGAGAGTTCTACCTGCATGCATGTATGTATGTATACCACATGTGTGCAGTGCCTTTGGAAGGCAGAAAAGGGCATCACATCTCCTGGATCTGAAGTTATTGGCCGTTGTGAGCCACTCTGCTGTGTGCTGGGAACTGAACCTGAGTCCTCTGCAAGAGCAGCAAGTGTTCTTAACCACTGAGCCATCTTTACAGCCCCCTTTTCCTCCTTTTCTTGCCTTCCTTCTTTCTGATTGAAGTTGGTCTACTTGTGACCAATTCTGCTTGAAAAATTTGTTAGGATACTGAGAAAGAGCTTGAAAGATTTTAAGAGCTTCACTACTCATGAGTAGTTTTCACTGGAACTGCACATATGGCAGGTACAAATATCTACCCAGCTGATGCAGTTTATCTCCATGGTTTGAAGAGAACAGATAAACTTTTTTGATTTAACTCAGTAAGATGCAGAGAACTAGAATAAGATTGAGCAAATCTATTGGTATTGCCAGAGATCTTCAAGTAAGTCAAAGTCTTATATAAGGAAGATACGGTTTATTAATTACTATATAGTTTATAATGAACTTCAGTGATCAGAAGGCTGTACTATTCAGAGAAAAACTTCTAAAAAGTCCTGTATAAGCTTTTGATCATGCTTGAATGAGAGACATCATCAATAGCATTTTTTTATTAACAAAGAATGACCTTTTATGCCTCTAATTTTATATCCTTTTTTATAGCCTCTAATGTAGTATTTTAACCTTTCCAAATTTTCTTTCTTCTTTTTTAAAGGTTAAAATTAAAATTCAATTGAGATTTAAATGAATTTTTTCTTGAATAGGAACTTTTGATACTTACTGGCTAGTTCATTCTCTAACTGCTAACATGGAAGCTTTTTTGACTGCAGGAGGCTGAGTTCCTGCAGCTATCTAAATTCTATTTCAGGTTCTTCATTAAGCTTATATGTCCTTTTGTTTCTACTTCAACCAAGATAAACAGCTTTAAAATGTCCTGTTTTTTTCTCATAGAAGTTTTAAAATGAAAAAAGTTTTAAAATGACATCTAATGCCGGGTGTGGTGGCGCATGCCTTTAATCCTAGCACTTGGGAGGCAGAGGCAGGTGGATCTTGGTGAGTTCAAGGCCAGCTTGGTCTACAAAGTGAATTCCAGGACAGCTGGGGCTACAGGGAGATCCTGTCTAAAAAAGACCCCCTCCCCAAAAATAAATAAAATAAAATGACATCTAATAATTGTGTACCAGATTTTAATTTCTTTAGCTTGTAAATTATACCAAGTTTTAGTATACATAAATTTTTTTTTTTTTTTTTTTTTTTTTTTCGAGACAGGGTCTCCTTGTAGTCCCAGCTGTCCTGGAATTCACTCTGTAGACCAGGCTGGCCTTGAACTCACAAAGATCTGCCTGCCTCTGCGTCCCAAGTGCTAGGATTAAAGGTGTGCGCCACCATGCCCGGCTAGTATACATAAATTTAATGGGAAGTCACTAACATGGCGTTATGGATTTAGTCTTTTCTTTGAGGTTTTATGAAATCTTTGGCTACCTTATTAGTTAACAGTCTGGGGATATGAGTTGAATTTTTTCTAGTGCTAACATCATTAATTCTGTATTTTCATTGTTTCAAGTACCTCTTAGCTCTTACTGTGAACTTCAAATAGAAATCTTAGCTGTGTGTCGTTGGATAGGTTACTAAACCTTAATGCTTCAGATCATCATCTATAAAATGGGGATAATATCTTTTTTTTGTAATCTTCCCTCTAAGTTTTGCTTATTCTGAAAACTTTTCCAGTTATGAGTCATATATTTTTGTTTTATTTTGCTTTCTAGTAGTTTCAGTAATGTATAATATCATAGAATGAATAGTTCTGATTTAAAGTGTACAATTTGCCCTGAAGCATCATCATCATCAAGGTAATGAAAATAGCCATAGTCCCCAAAGTTTCCTCTCACCCTGCATATTCTTTCTTTCCCCTGGTCCCAATGTGTAAAGGTCAGAGGACACTACTTAGAGGAGTTGATTCTTTCCTTCACCATGTAAGTCTTGGGTATTGAATTTAGGTCATCAGGTTAGGTTGCAAATGTCTTTCTCAACTGAGCCATCTCACTAGCCTTCAAAAGAATAAACATAAATTAGTCTTAAAACTCAATTATAAGAAATGGACTGAAAAAAATGGCTCAGCAGTTAAGAGCCCTGACCAATCCTTTTTTTTTTTTCTTTTGTCTTTTTGAGATGGGGTCTCCCTGTTGCTCTGGCTGTACTGGAACTCACTCTGTAGACCAGGCTGGCCATGAACTCAGAGAGATCCATCTGCCTCTGCCTCCCAAGTGCTAGGATTAAAGGTGTGTGCCACCACGCCCTGCTCCTGACTCTCTAACCCTGGGCTTGTCTTGTGCCTTCTTGCCCCTGGACACCCTGAGCTCCACACAAGGTCCTCCCATGTCCCTGTTCCCCTTGCACATGTGGTTCTTGATGGTACATGTTTGGGGCAGGTCTGGGGGTCATGTCACCCTCTCAGCCTCCTGAGGTTGGGATGGTAGGGATCCAGGCAGGGAGTTTCTCTTGCCCTAACAGAACTATTTATTTATTGGTCTTTTTTGAGACAGGGTCTCCTTGTAGCCCCAGCTGTCCTGGAACTCACTCTGTGACCAGGCAGGCCTTGAACTCATAGAGATCCACCTGTCCCTGCATGACTTAAAGATGGTTCTTAGCTGCCATGTGAGTCTTGAGAATCAAACCTGGGTCTTTTGTAAGAGCAGTCCGTGCTCATAACCACTGAGCCATCTCTCTAGCCCTGAGCCCTGGCTATTCTTGCATAAACCCCGAGTTCAGTTCCCAGCACGCACATGGCAGCTTACAACTAACTGTCTGAAACTATAGTTCCAGGGAATCTGATGCTGTCTTCAGGCCCTGTGAGCTCCTGCATGCATGTGGTACACATAAATTCATGCATGCTCACACACATACATATAAATTAAATAAATAAATCCTTATAGAAAGAAAAATAAACCGGGCGTGGTGGCGCACGTGGTGGACACGCCAAGTGTCCTAGCACTTGGGAGGCAGAGGCAGGCGGATCTTTGTGAGTTTAAGGCCAGCCTGGACTATAGAGTGAGTTCCAGGACAGCTGGGGCTACAGGGAGACCCTGTCTCAAAAAGACCAAGAAAAGAAAAAATAATAATAATAAAAAAAAATAAATAAAAATGGGCAAACAACAGGCACTTTGTTATTGAAGAAATATGAACAGCAAGTGAACACACAGAAGTATTCAACATTATTAGATAAATTAAAATGATGATACTTTTATGTATGTGCTAGAATTACTAAGATTGAAAGATTTTTTTTTTTTAATTTTTGCCTCAAAAAGTGACAAAGAGAAAAAAAAGAAAAAAAAAGACAAGCTGTCCATCCCTTGGCTCCCTTCCCTCCCCCTCCAGCTGTTCCTCAGCTCCCCTAGGACTGAACCCTGACTACGGCCAGATAGCAGGACTACCTCTCAAATGAGGTCAGCAACATTGAGGGGCATCTCTTCAATGGAGGTGTTGTAGAAAGTCTCAGTGTCTGGAAGAGTCCTCTTGTCTTCTGTGACCATGTTAATAGCCACTCCCCTTTCGGCCAAAGCGATCACCATGGCCAGTTCTGTGGATATAGTTTTCCTATTTCAGTGTATTCAGTTCATGGTACAGTCAGTCCATCACGGTGTGGAGACCGAGGCTGCAGGAGCCTGATGCAGGTCCTCACAATCCACATCAGGATACAGGGAGAGGTCAGTGCTCGATTGAAAGATTAATAAAGGGCTAGAGACATGCATGGCTCAGTGGTTAGAACACTGGATGCGGGGCTGGAGAGATGGCCTAGTGGTTAAGAGCACTGACTGCTCTTGCAGAGGACCTGGGTTCAATCCCCAGCACCCACATGGCGGCTAAGAATTGTCTTTGACTTCAGTTCCAGGGGAATCCGAGACCCTCCTCTGACCTCCATGGCATTGCAGGTCATGGGTGCACAAACCTGCATGCAGACAGTACATTCATACACATAAAAAATAAATAAAATTAAAAAAAAAAAAGAACACTGGATGCTCTTACAGTGGACCTAGGTTTGGTTCCCAGCACTCACATGACAGCTAGCAGCCATCCGTAACAGGATTCTTGACAGTACTTCATAAGTATTCCAGATTTTCTAATCCTTGATAATACCTTTAAGGATTTTTTAAATTAAAAATTATTTTTGCTGGGTGCAGCATTCAGGAGGCAGACACAGGCAGATCTCTGTGAGTTCAAGGGCAGCCTGATCTACAAAGTGAGTTCCAGGCCACCTGGGGCTACAGGGAGACCCTGTCTCAAAAATACAAAATATATACATATATATTTTTTATTTTATGTTTATGAATCTTTTGCCTTCATGTATGTAGGTGCACCTGTGTTATGTATTGCCCAAAGAAGTTAGAAAAGGATGTGAGATCCCCCATATTTATACTTAAATATACAGATGCAAAATACATGACCTCGTCTACATCTTTGCATGGGTTACTTGAAGAAAAGAAGCAGTTGTTTCACTGGATGACTATCAAAATGGCTAATACAGATTGATGGGCTTGAGTGTAGCTGACAGTGGGTATACAGATGGTAGTATTGGTACTGTTTTACCAGAGATGGCTGAGACTTGAAGTGATTTCAGTGGAATGGCTTGGTGTTGCAGTAAAGGGCATCCGTTCAACCTCAGGTGCTGTACAGATAGATGGTGAAACCCAGCTAATATAGAAAAATGAGAAACAAGTGACTAATGTACAGGAATGAATGCATGATCCACATCACAAGTAAATAACAGTATTACAAGTGGGAAACCTAGCCAGATGGCTGTACATTAAAACATATGACTCCTTGAGAGAATTAAATACAGGCGATTTGCTCAGATTTTCTGTAGGCCTATGCATATTATATTAGGGTAGGGAGAGCAAGAGATTAAGTGCTTTATTGAAAGTGTTTAGGTGAAGTTGGCAGTTATTTAATATGATCTGATTTCTGTATTTAAAGTGTCTCTTCATGGAGTGGGACATGAGGGGACAGCTTTTTTTTTTTTTTTGAGACAGGGTCTCCCTTTTAGTTTTTAGTCCCAGCTCCTGGAGCTCGCTATGTAAACCAGGCTGGCCTTGAACTCACAGAGATTCACCTGCCTCTGCCTCCCAAGTGCTGGGATTAAAGGAGTGCACCACCATACCCTGGGGAGACAGCTTATTTTAAAACAAAAGAATGTAAGAAGTAAGATTGTTAAAACTGTCTTTTGTCATATACTTTCTAGTTTTATGAAAGTTTTCCACTAGGCAAAAACTTAAAAAAATTTTAGGACTACTATGATAAAAATATTTTTTCCTCTGTAGATTTTAATGTATCAAAAATACCAATAACATTGCAAAGTTTAGGACTGAAGGAGTCAGTGTGTTGAGAGCTGTGTGAACTGGGAGCATTTTCACTAGTAAAATGTTACATTTTTTGCTTTTCAGCTTAAAGAAAGTGGTTATTGTACAGGTCATGAACCAGATTCCCTGGAATTCAGCACTGTGGGAGGATGGATATCTACTCGAGCATCAGGCATGAAGAAGAATATCTATGGCAATATTGAAGACCTGGTGAATTTTTTTTTTTTAGTTATTGTATAATAATGAATATTTAGAGAACATGATAAAATTGTTAGAAGCCTTTAAAAATTAAAGGCTAGATGATAAATCTCCCTGAAATATATTCCTTTTGATTATAGTAATGTTGACTGTATGGTAGAAGCAATTTAAAAGAGATAATAATTGTGGTCACTCTTTAAGGATGTCCTTTTTAAAGTGACTAATAATTTAGTTTTGTAGAAATTTCATACTACCCAACTTATGAAGAATACGAGTAATTATTTTACAACTCTACTGGAGTTTAGTCTATATTTTTAATGTTATATCATTGTTGCTTTAGGTGGTTTTACATTTGTTTTCTGAAGGGATTCTTTTTCTCTATACAATTAAAGAACCTGATTGAAATGGTTCTGGTAAGTCCTTATATGAGCTGTCATGTTTAATTGTGTTGTGTGCTCTTTTGTGTGGGATTCTACTGGGAATGTGTCCATGCTATAACTATGGCTACCCTCATTATGTATTAGGTATCACTTATTGCATTTGTAGCCTTTCTGGAGATTATTTAAAACACCTTGTACAAATTGCTTCACCTTTCTAAACTTCAGTTTTCTTTTCTATAAAATGCAATCATTGTACTAGAATTATAAGGATTAAAGGACATAAAATGAAAACAGCAATCTCTTCTGTGGAGTAGGTGCTTCATAAGTGTTAGTTTTCTTATCTTTAGTATTTTGATGACATTTGTTTATTTAATTTTGTGTTTTCTCACATGGTCTTTAAGGCATGTCTGAATCTTGCAATCCTCTTGATTCCATCTCAGCTAATTCCACTTAAAAATATACATTAGAGAGCCGGGCGTGGTGGCGCACGCCTTTAATCCTAGCACTTGGGAGGCAGAGGCAGGCGGATCTTTGTGAGTTCAAGGCCAGCCTGGTCTACAGAGTGAGTTCCAGGTCAGCTGGGGCTACAGGGAGACCCTGTCTCGAAAAGACCAAAAAAAAA
>VZQC01013287.1:2856822-2937235 GCA_009823505.1 Rhizomys pruinosus
AATTGGAGTTTCAGACAGCTCTCGGCCGCCATGTGGGTGCTGGGGATCGAACCCGGGTCCTCTGCAAGAGCGTCGGTGCTCCTAACCGCTAGGCCATCTCTCCAGCCCCCCCTTTTTTTTTTTTTTTAAGTCCTTTCGAGACAAGGTCTCCCTGTAGCCCCAGCTGTCCTGGTACTCACTCTGTAGACCAGGCTGGCCTTTTACTCACAAAGATCCACGTGCCTCTGCCTCCTGAGTGCTAGGATTAAAGGCATACACCACCATGCCCGGCAGGCTTTTCTTTTAAATGTCTGTTTGCCTTAGTATCACTTTTGAAAATCAGAGAAGAGAGAGTGGTGGTGAGTGAGAGTTTATCAGTATATACCTGTATGAAATTGTCAGTGAGCAAATTTAATAAAAGGAAATGTAAGGGTCGGAAGACAGGAAAGAAGAAGGCATAATGCCATCTTCTAGGCATGGCACAGTCATGAACTCAGAGCAGCTGGGATTGCTTGCACTGGGCCTATAGAAGACTGGCCCTGTTAGTAATCAATCATGTGTTTGGGTTAGGTAGTGGGGTGGGGCTCGAGGTGTTCTACCCATTATTGCTGAACTAATGACTATTGATAGATTCTGGGAGGTAAGGAGTCTTAGGCTTCAAAGGCTAGCTCCAAACCCATGATCACACAGATGATAGTTAAATTCAGTGGGTCACAAAACAGATAGGCATGAATGTGAGAGATTTGTAAGGAAGCAGTGGGTTGACAGGGGTGAGAGACTATTGCTTCCTTATTTGAGTCTTGACACCCTTTCCAAAAATCATCTGAGTGTAAGAAACATGGATTTATGTCTTTAGTTCTTTTCCATTGGACTTAGATATATCGTTCTTTAGCACCATAGGGACTGTTTTAGTCACTTTTCTGTTGCTGTGATAAAACCACCATGACCAAGTGAACTTATAAAAGGAGTTTATTTGAAGCCGGGCGTGGTGGCGCAAGCCTTTAATCCTAGCACTTGGGAGGCAGAGGCAGGTGGATCTTTGTGAGTTCAAGGCCAGCCTGGTCTTCAGAGCGAGTTCCAGGACAGCTGGGGCTACAAGGAGACCTGTCTCAAAAAGATAAAAAAAAAAAAAAGAGTTTATTTGAGCTTACAATTGACGGTTCCAGGGAATTAGAGTCCATTGTGGTGGGAGGCATGGTGGCTGGGGCTGGAGCAGAAGGCCAAGGTTCACATCTTCAGACAGGCACAGGAAGCAGAGAGAGAGAGCAACAGGAGACTAGCAAGGCTTGTTGAACTCTCTAAGCCCGCCCCCAGTGACATACTTCCTCCAGCATGGCCACACCTTGTAAGACCTCCCCAAACAGCACTACCAGTTGGGGATAAAATGTCTGAATACTTGACACCTATAGGGGACATTCTCATTCAAACCACCACAGTGACTTTATACTGTTGTTCTGCTTTTTGTTATTTTTTTGACTATTCTGGGTCCCTTGCAATTCTGTACAAAAGAATGAAGTAGACTCAACCTCACATCATATTTGTTCTATTTGCTTAGCTTGGAATGCCTGTGGAAGCCAGGAGTCTAGGAAGAGGACATTGGTGGGGAGATTGTATTTTTATTTTAATTTTTTGGCCTTTCTGAGACAGGGTCTCCCGTTCGTTTCAGCTGGGCTGGAGCTCATGTGCCCTCACACCTAGCGAGAATATATTTTTTTAAAGATTTATCTATTTTTATTTTGTGTGTATGAATGTCTGGTCTGCATGTCTATACCATGTGTGTGCCTTGTGCACATGGAGGCCAGAAGAGAACACTGTATCCCCTGGACCTGGAGTTACAAATGGGTGTGAACCACTATGTGGATGATGGGAAATGAACCTGAGTCTTCTGCAAGAGAAGTACATGCTCTTAACTGCTGAGCCAGCCCTCCAGTGATGAAGGTATCTTAGGATATCTTACAAGAGGGAGATTAGTAGAGAGGGGGATTGAAGAGAGAAGGGGATTGAGGGAAAGGTTAACCAAAGTGATGGGTCTGTGAAAAACTATATGAAAAGTTTACTTGTAAACCAGTTAAAAAGTATAAAGGAGATTGAAGAGAGATACTCTCCAAGGCTAGATAATGCTGCTCCTAATTGTAGTGGGTTACTAAACGAAATTTCCAGTGCTAGGTATGGGATACCTTTGTAGGAGGTTAGTAGTGCTTAGATTACTAATTACTAATTTAAATTAGATTATGGTTTTTTTTTTTGTTTTGTTTTTTTTTTTGGTGTTTTCGAGACAGGGTCTCCCTGTAGCCCCAGCTGTCCTGGAACTCACTCTGTAGACCAGGCTGGCCTTGAACTCACAAAAATCCGCCTGCCTCTGCCTCCCAAGCTAGGATTAAAGGCGTGTGTCACCACACCTGGCTAGATTATGTTTTATTGAGCCAATTTCAGTAGTTTGTGTCTTCCTAGGATGATAGAATGGTCTCGTCTATTAGATCTAGTTTGCTTATAGTGTTGTTTGGTCTTGTCTTTGTTGACCTACTCTTAGCTGGAGGTGGTCTCTGTCAGTTTATAGCCCTCCCACTTCCTGCTCGCTCCCTCCTGTGTGTGGATGAAAATGAGATTATCCTCTTGCCACCATGCCATGTCCTCTCTGCCATTTTAGACTTGCTATGGAACTAAGATGAACTCTTTCTTTCTTAAGCTGCTTTTGGTCATGTTTGTCTATTACAGCATCAGAAAAGTAACTAATACAGAAATGCTAACTAGGCCATAAAACATATCCAAATGAATTTCCAAAGATTGAAATAATGCAAAATATCTTCCTGCTACAGTTTAAATATAAAATGTCTCCCACATTCTTGTGTGTTTTAATGCTTGGTCTTTACTTATAAGAATATTGTTAGGAGATTGTGAAACTTTCAGGAGGTAGGGCCTAACTGGAATATGAATATCACTGAGGGACTGGCATTGAGGGTTGTCAGATAACCCCACTTCTGCCCAAGCCCTCTGCTTCTTGGTCATTAGAGATGTGACTAAGCAGCCTCACACTCCTACCACCAGGGAACAAGCTCCCATCATTATGCCTTCCTCTCCAGGAGTCAGTGTAAACCATTCCTCCCTTAAGTTGCTTTTTGCCAGGTATTTGGTCACAGCTACTAGAAAAATAATTAAAATAGAAAATTGTTATCAGGATGGGTCTTTGCTGTGATAAACCTGACTGTGTTTTCTTAGGCTTTTGGATGTGGTCTTTGGGAGGAATGTAGAGTTTGAAGCAGCAGGTTAGAGGAGCCCAAGAATGCTATGAACAGAGCTGAATGGGTGATTCTTACAGGAGTGTGGAGATCCAGAAGGCTGAGGAAAATGGTGGAACCATGTGCATTACTGAAGTGTTTTTTGTTGTTTTTTTTTTGAGACAGGGTCTCCCTATAGCCCCAGCTGTCCTGGAACTCAGTCTGTAGACCAGGCTGGCCTTGAACTCATAGAGATCCACCTGGCTCTGCCTCCCAAGTGCTAGGATTAAAGATGTGCACCACCACGGCCGCCACCATGCCTGGCTTATTTATTATTTTTTAGGTGTATGAGTGTACTATTTGCATGTAGGTTTGTGCACCTGTGTCCTGCAATGCCGTGGAGGTCAGAAGAGGGTGTTGCATCCCCCTGGAACTGGAGTTAAAGACGGTTCTTAGCCGCCATATGGGTGCTGGGAATTGAACCCAGGTCCTCTGCAAGAGCAGTTGGTGCTCTTAACTGCTGAGCCATCTCTCCAGCCCCAGCTCTATCCTTTTAAACTCACTTTTATGGTATTCTTAGAGCTTTTGTACTTAAACTTTCTTGTGGTTTCAAGTTACCATATGGAATTGTATCTATCCCGGTATCTTTGTACTGCTATTATTGTGGGGTCAAAAGTATTATATATTATTGTGGCATTGTTTTATACCACTGACTTTAAATTGGGACTAGAAAGAAAAGAGGAGAAATAAGCATTTGTATTGTCTTTACAATTATGTCAGCTACCCATACCCTACCCTGCTATTAATCAATTTTCTGCCTCTGCTGACTTGCACATTCTGGACATTTTGTATAAAAGGAATCTCATGGTATGTGGCCTTGTGGGTTTTTTCATTTTGTTTACATAATTTCTTTTTCTTACGTTTTTTTGTTTTTTTTTATTGGTGTTAATTTGAATTTCTGGTGTTTGAGGTCATTTTTCAGTTGAAGAATTTCTTTTAGTATTTATTCACTGCCTGACCTTCAGCAACAGAATCAGCTTTTGTTTGTCTGAGAATATCTTTTTCTTCATTTTTGAAAGATACCTTTTTGAGATGATTCATAGTTTATAGGATTTTTTCCCCTGGGTTTTTTCACTATGCTTTCACTATTTTTAGCTTGTATCAATTATTTGATAAGTCATCTATACTGTATTATAAGATACTGTTCTAGTTTCTCTTCAATTGCTGTGAGAAAACACTCTGACCAATACCAACTTGAGGAGGAAAGGGTTTGTCTTACATCTCCCAGATCACATATCATCACTCAGGGAGTCCAAGGTATGAACTGAGGGCAGGAACCTGGAGGCAGGAGCTGAAGCCCAGGCCATGGAGGAATGCTGCTTACTAGCTTGCTTCCCTGGCCCATGCTCAGACTGCTTTCTTATACAATATACAACCTGCCCAGGGTGGCACCGCCCACGATGAGCTGGGCCCTCCCACACTGCTCAGCAATCAGGACAGTACTCCACAGAGTGGCCACAGGCCAGTCCAATGGAGGCGTTTCCCCAGTTCTGGCTCCCTCAGTCCAGGTGTGTCAAGTTAACACTATCTAGCCCAGTTACCCTTTTATTTAACAATTTTATTTTTGTATTTTTGAGACAGGGTCTCCCTTTAAGTCCCAGCTGGCCTGGAACTCACTCTGTAGACCAGGCTGGCCTTGAACTCACAGAGATCCGCCTGCCTCTGCCTCCCCAGCTACCCTTTTAATTGACAGGTAAGGTTCATGTTCTTTTTTTTTTTTAATTATTTTTTTTATTAATTTCTGTATGTGTATGAATGTACTGCCTGCATGCAAGTTTGTGCACCCGTGTCGTGCAATGCTGCGGAGGTCAGAAGAGGGTGTCGGATTCCCCTGGAACTGGAGTTCTCCTGGAATTGGAGTTTCAGACGGCTCTCGGCCGCCATGTGGGTGCTGGGGATCAAACCTGGGTCCTCTGTAAGAGCGGTCGGCGCTCTTAACTGCTAGGCCATCTCTCCAGCCCCGGTTCATGTTCTTTTCAAGACTTTCTTCTTATCCTTCAGTATTTTGTCTATGGCTATTTTTGTGTTGATCCTACTTAGAATTTGTTGAACTTCCTTGATGTATAGGTTAGTGTTAGGCAATATTAAGAATTCTTTGATTTGTGTGTGTGTGTGTGTGTGTGTGTGTGTGTGTGTGTATGTGTATGTGTGTGCTTTGTGCCCTCCCCTTCTGGTACCTTAATTGTGTATCTGTTAATGTGCTTAGTGGTTTTGTACATTTCTCTGAGACTTTTTTTCTTTTTCTCTCTGTTCTTATAGCATATCCTGTCACAATCTGTCAGTTTCTCTTCAAGCTTGATACTATTTTCTGCCAGATCACATGTTGTTGAGTAGTTTCTCTAAATTTCTCATTGTAGAGAAGCTACTGTACTTTTTAACTACAGAGTTTCCATTTGAGTCCTTAAGATAATTCATTCATTATGATGATAAATGCTGTAAAATCAATGAACCCTGAAAACACGGTGAATGAAAAAAATCCTATTAGACCACATGTATGATATTCCTTTTGTTCAAATTGCCCAGAATATGCAAATCAGCATAGTCAGAAAATAGATTTATAGTTGGCTGTGATATGGGTGTGGAAATGGAGCTTGACTATTTAATTGGTATAGTTTGGGGGGATAGTGAAAGTGGTCTAAATTTTAATTGTTCAAGTATGTGAATATACTAAAAACTACCAAAAATTTCATTTTCTTTCTTTTTCCTTTAAAATATTTTTAAATTTATTCTTTGACCGTTTCATACATATATAGATGTATTTTGGTCATATCCACCCCATTTCCTCCTCATGCTCCCCCCACCCCCCAAAATATCTCCCTCCAACCCTTGTTTTCCCCACCTTCCTCCTCTTCCTCCTTCTCCTCTTCCTCCTCCTCCTCTTCCTCATCCTCCTCTTCTCATCCTCCTTCCTCCTCCTCTTCCTCCTCTTCCTCCTCCTCCTCCTCCTCCTCTTCCTCCTCTTCTTCCTCCTCCTCCTCCTCCTCCTCCTCTTCCTCCTCCTCCTCGTCCTCTTCTTCCTCTTCCTCTTCCTCCTCATGCTCCCCCCACCCCCCAAAATATCTCCCTCCAACCCTTGTTTTCCCTACTTTCCTTCTCTTCCTCCTCCTCCTCCTCTTCCTCTTCCTCCTCGTCCTCCTCTTCCTCCTCGTCCTCTTCTTCCTCCTCTTCCTCTTCTTCCTCCTCTTCCTTGTCCTCCTCCTCTTCCTCCTCCTCCTTTTCCTCCTCTTCCTCATCCTCCTTGTCCCCCTCTTCCTCCTCGTCCTCTTCTTCCTCCTCTTCCTCCTCCTCTTCCTCCTCTTCCTCTTCCTCGTCCTCCTCCTCCTCTTCCTCCTCCTCCTCTTCCACCTCTTCCTCATCCTCCTCGTCCTCCTCCTCCTCTTTTCCTCCTCTTCCTCCTCCTCTTCCTCCTCCTCCTCTTCCTCCTTTTCTTTCTCCTCCTCTTTTCTTCCTCCTTCTTTTTAATAACCCACTGAGTCTATTTAGTGTTGCTTGTGTGAACATGGAGAACTTACCGGCAGCCACATTATCAAAGAAAAACAAGTCTTCCCTCTCTTAGCAGCTTTCAGTTGCCAGTAGCTCCTCAGCCAAGGGTAGAGCTTCATGAGTCCTTCCTCATCCATGCTGGAATTATTGTCTGGCTTGAACTTGTGCAGGTAACCATAGCAGCTGTGAGTTCCTGAGTACAATGGTCATGTCATGTCCAGAACACAACATTTCTTCTGCTTTAAAAAAATATTTTATTTATTATTTTTCTTTTATGTGTGTAAATATATTACCTGTATGTATGCAACTACATCTGTGTCATGCAATACCTGTGGAGGGCTAGAAGAGGGCGGCGAATTCCCCTGAAACTGGAGTTATATATAATTGTTGGCCACTGTGTGGTTGCTGGGAATCAAACCCAGGATCTCTGCAAGAGTAGGCAGTACTCTTAACCCCTGAGCAGCCCCCAGAACACAGCATTTCACAGCAACTCCACCCCTTACATTCTTTCCACCTCCTCTTCTGCAATGTTCCCTGAACCTTGTAGGTGCTGATATAGATGTCTCATTCTTGAGATGATGTTAACAATTACTTGTTCTTAGCAGTTTGACCAGTTTTATGTTTCTGCATAGACAGTTGCCCATTGTAAAATGAAGCTTCTCTGACCTTGAGTGCTGCATTGCTATGGGGTTATAACATAAATACTTAGAAGGCAGTTGGGCATCATGACACTTTAGCCAAACAGCAGTAGTAAGGTCCTCTTACACTCATCCCAGGGTGTGGTAGTTTGAATGAATGTCCCCCATAGGCTTTAAGTATTCAGACATTTTGTCTCCAGTTGGTGGCAGTATTCTTGGAGGTCTTAGAAGATGTGGCTGTGCTGGAGGAAGTACATCATTAGGAGCGGGCTTAGTGAGTTCAACAAGCCTTGTGGTCTCCAGTCTCTCTCTCTGCTTCCTGTGCTCATTGCGAGATGTGACCCTCGGCTTGCTGCTCCAGCCCCAGTCACTATGCTTCTTGCCACAATGGACTCTAATTCCCTGGAACCGTCAATTGTAAGCTCAAATAAACTCTTCCTTTTATAAGTTCCCTTGCTCATGGTGGATTTATCACAGCAACAGAAAAGTGACTAATACACAGGATCTATAACCTCCCTAGCTGTGGGTTTTTGATAGTTTTATAGAACAATATATGAATTTCTTCCTGTGGATCAGGTATCAAATTCAGTCAGAAAACAGTTACTTCCATAACAGTCCTGCTAGAATTGTACTCTGCCAGTTGATATTATAGCATACAGGGTCAATTGCTGGGCAAATCAGCTGAAGATGCCCCCCCCCCCAGCAGCCTACATAGCACCTTTAACCACTATGAAAGCTAGTCAGCAGGGAAGACGTTTCCAGTTTAGTTCCAGCTTGATTTCTCTATGTGCTGCAACCAAAGTGTGTGTGTCGTTAGTCTTGCTGTCAAGTTACAGTGGGTAGCCAATAGAATGGTTTGGGGGGGGGGGCTCTGGGATTTTTTTTTTTTTTTTGGAGGTTTGGAAAAGGTTTATTGCATCATTTCCATGTGGAAGTATTGACAGAGTTGGGAAGAGGCAGCAGGTCCCACTGACTCCTGAAAATCCACAGGGCCATGTTCACTTTCTCCCTACCTAGGACAAGAGTGAAAAACCCTAATCCCCATTTCCACCTCCATCCCTCTTAAAAGCCATTAGTGTGGAGGACTTCCTGGTGCTCAGGGTCCTGGTGGGCTATGTTTAAAAGCGTCCCTCTCTTGGCACCTCTTCCCATCTCCCCTGGCCCTTGGCGTACTTTCCCCTGTGAGATCTGCACCAGGAAACACTTCCAATGACAGTATCTATGTGGTGGGCTGGGCCTCTGGGATTTTTTAATGGGTGACTTTTATTGTCTAAACCATATTTCAGTGGTGTTGAAACAAAAGGCAAGGTTTAATCATTTTGGCTATATTTTTAATTTTCTAAGATGTTTTATAGAGGTTTTGTGATTATGTAAGTTATAAGAGGCTCATTTTATATTTTATTTTTATTTTATTTATGGTATGAGTATTGCCTGCATGTGCGTGACTGTACCTGTGTCATGCAGTGCCCATGGAGGTCAGAAGAGGGTGTCAGTTCCCCCTGGAACTGGAATTATACACAGTTGTTAGGTACCATGTGGGTACAGGGAATTGAACCCTGGTCCTAAGAGCAGCCAGTGGTCCTAATTGCTGGAGGCTCATTTTAAATGAGTCAGAAATCATGCGTATGTATAATGAATTTCTGTCTAGTTAATCTAGCTATACTCATGGACTCATACTAGCTTTTAATCCTGTATATATATATTTTCTTTTAAAAATTTTACTTTATAGCTATTCCAAATATGCATATATATACTCCAACATAAGTCCAACATTAAAAATTTAAACAATAAACTATAGGTTGATTCCTAAACACATTAGAGATTCACCATTTTTTGTAATTTTAATTTTATTGATTGGTTTGTGCATTTCGACATCATTTTCCATTCAGATATGCATATTTCCCTTTTCCCTTCCCCCCCCACCCACCCCATCCTCCAGATAGTATTCTGCCATAACTTTCCCGCATCTTTCAGGTTTTTTTTCTTTTTGCTATTAAGTGATAATTCCTTATATGAGTATTACGCACCTTCGTGCAAAACATCTAGGCTGTTGTGCCCACACCCCCACAGTCCCACATTCAGTGGGGGGTGAGGTTGTTTGTTCAATCAAGATGATCACACCTGAGTGTCCAGACAACATCACTGTTAGTTTCACGTTCACCCCAATTGCAGCCTTTACATTCTACCACGCCCCCTCTTCCGCAGATTCACATTTTAACAGTAAATTTGCATGCAGGTATAAAGTCATGTAACTTTACATTCGTTTTTTAGAATATGACTACATATCCTCCATCTATATATGGTAATTAGACTGTGTGAGTATAAGTGGTAGGTCAATTCTAGAGCCCTGTATTATATCTTGATCAGTTGTTCTAGGTATGCCATACATTTATCGGTAGTTTTGGTTTTTTGTGATGCTTTAATTTATTTCTAGTGTTGTAATTAAGTTCTCCAGTTTCAATATCTCTCTTTATTCCCCGCCTCCCATTTTTTGTTGTTTTTGAGACAGGATCTCCCTGTAGACCCAGCTGGCCTGGAACTTAACTATGTAGACCAATGTGGCCTTCCGTCACTGCCTGGCTCTGCCTCCTGAGTGCTGGGATTAAAGTAGTGTGCCACCATGCTGGACTCTTTATACTTTTTGAAAATTGATTATTGCAAAATTTACTAATGTTTTTATTGAGTTCACTGTACATTTGAAACCACTGATTTGAAAATGTTGGCTTTGTGAATATATTCCTTTTTAATCATGTTTCTTCAAATATTTTGTACAGATATTTAGGTTGTGTGGTTATATTTATTGTCTCTGTCTGGTTACTCCCTCACTGCCCCATGTGATAAGAACATCTGTCTCATTGGTGGTCTTGTGCTTTGTATTTATGATGACTTTTGTCTCTGAATATTTTTCTTTTTTATTAAAATGGCATCTCAGGAATGCTTTTGTCTTTCTTTGCATTGATTCTTGGGAGAAAAGGCAAGGTCCTAGCACCTCAGGTGTTTTCATCTTAGGGTTTTAAGAAAGCTAGCTTCTTTCTGGACCAATAAATTGTTTCCATAGTAAAAATAGAGACACAACTCTCAAATTTTCCTTTACTGTAATGCAAATGAGAGAAAAACCATTTAAAAGTAACCATCTTGAAGAAAACTTTAACATATATATAAACAAGAAAAATCTAGTCTAAAAGTTTTTTGAAAATTTCCCTGATATTCCATTTAGAAATACTTATATATCTAACAGTCCCCAAATTGAATAGATTAAACAGATTTAATATGAACAGTAGAATGCAGAAATAGATTAAATAGATTTAAATATGGTTTAGAAAATTGTCATGTGATATATTGGATTATTCGCCCTTCTTTTTCAGGAACTCTTGGTGTAATAACAGAAGCTACAATAAAAATCAGACCAACCCCCGAATACCAAAAGTATGGCTCGGTAGCTTTCCCTAATTTTGAACAAGGAGTAGCCTGTTTAAGAGAAATTGCAAAACAGGTAAAGAAAGAAAAAGCAGAAGATACATATCTATCTATCTATCTATCTATCTATCTATCTATCTATCTATCTACCTACCTACCTACCTATCATCTATCATCTATCTATCTATCATCTATCTATCAATCTATATGTAATTATATTTAAAAAATTCTACTGCATAATTGTTATGTTTCAGTTAATCTTCATACTTGGTTGTGTTATATTTGTCATTTTTATGAAGTTCTGTGTGAAAGTTGGCATTGCAAAATCTCCTCTTTAAGTACAGTTATTATTTATTTCAGTAACTACACTACTTTTAGACCTATTACTTGGTTTAAAGAGGGCCATATGATTTTAGGTCAAGGTAAGATATATGCTTAGATTCTTGTCTTTGAATGACTCTCTTCTTTGTTGAGTGCAATATTTATTGTTATTTTGGGGTAATATATTTTGTGATTAATTGAAATGACATTTAATTTATCTTAAATAAAACATTTAGCAGGGCATGGTGGTATACACCTTTAATCCTAGCAGAGGCAGAGGCGCAGAGGTGATTGGATCTCTGTGATTTCAAGGCCAGTCTGGTCTACAGAGTGAGTTCCAGGCCAGCTGGGGCTACAGGGAGACCCTGTCTCAAAAGACCAAAAAAACCAAAAAATTAGAAATAGTGATTGAATACCAGAAACCCCCAAATTTAGAAGTTAAAATATAAACTTTATTAAAATTTAGAATATGTTGCTAGATGCTGCTTTGTTTTATAATTAAGCTGTTATTTAAATAATATAGGTTACATAAAATATATTTACAATCACAAAAGACCTTCCATCTTCTGCCTTCCTTAAAGGAGATGTATTATCAAAGTTTTTTTGTTGTCGTTGTTTTGTTTTTTGATCTTTTTGAGACAGGGTCTCCCTGTAGCTCTGGCTGTCCTGGAACTCGCTATGTAGACCAGGCTGGCCTTGAACTCACAAAGATCCACCTGCCTCTGCCTCCCAAGTGCTAGGATTAAAGGCATGTGCCATCACACCCAGCAAAGTTTTTTTTTTTTTTTTAAGATTTGCCAAATCTTATTTTGTATCTAGTTGTATGTATTAATGTGAAATAACTCTTTTTACTTGTTCATTGTTTGTACCACTATAGTTTATGATCATGTCTCTTTCTGGAAGTTTCCATTTTCAAGAAATATGATCACCAAATTTAGTAATAGGCAGGATAAATTTTATAATTGTCAAGTACTTTTAGTTATTAGTTGAGTTCTAGAATTATAAGCTTCTTAGTGGTTGTTGCCTGTCTCCCCATTCTCAGTGTGAGAAGATAAAACAAGATGTGTGGTTGGCATGGGTGTTTTGGACTAGTGGCAGGTTACTTTGGTTATGTGGAAACAGAGAGATCAGTGTTAGGGTCAACACTCTGAGACAGAAGCTCCTAATTCCTTAGAACTTTGATTCATTTCATGGGTAGAGAGCTAGAGTATAGAGTGTTTAATCATGTCTACTAAATAAAAGCATGTAGCCATAGTCCAAACCTATTGTCAAGTAAATAAGGCAGGGGGTAAGTTTTAGGATTAAGGAATGTTATACTAAAATACCCGAGCATTGAGGAGTGAAGTTTCGGATAATTATTTGTAAAAAAAAATCTCCATCAGTTACAAACCAAAGAAAGGACAGTAAATTTGAGGTATATGAAGTATTACAAAGTAAAAGAACTGTTTACAGGGATAAAGCCTGGTTTTGCTTTTGAGTTAATAACTCGAAGAATGAGGAATGCTAATTTTTTTTTTTTAAAGAAAATAGTTTGAAGTTCACTTAAATAAAACAATTTCTGGCTGGAGAGACAGCTTAGCTGTTAAGAGCTGCTCTTCCACAGGACGTGGGATCCGTTCCCAGCACCAACTTAGTGGTTAACAACCATCTGTAACTCCATCCACTTCCAGGGTATCAGGTGCCCTCTTCTGACTTCTGCAAGTGTTGTATGACATGAGTGTATTTACATGCAGGCAGTACACTCATACACATAAAATAAAAAGTAATAACTAAAATATTTTTAAAATAATTTTACTATATTAATTTCTACCTCCCTTTTTTGAAACAAGGTCTTAGAATACAGCCTAAGATTTAATAAAAATTGAGTTCATATTTTCTGTAAGTCAAGTTTTTCAATAATGCATTTCTTTTTTAAAAAATTTTATTTTTATGTGTATGAATGTACTGTCTGCATGTAGGTAGGTGCACCTGTGTCGTGCAATGCCCCGGAGGTCAGAAGAGGGCGGCGGATTCCCCCAGAACTGGAGTTAAAGATGGTTCTCAGCTGCCATGTGGGTGCTGGGGATGCAACCTGGGTCTTCTGCAAGAGCAGTCGGCTCTCCCAACTGCTAGGCCATCTCTCCAGCCTCAATAATGCATTTCTAGTTCATCATTATTGCCTGTTTTTTGTAGCAAAAAGCCATGAATGCCAAAATAGCTTTTTTCTTTATTTAAAAGAGTGGAGAAAGATATATTACCTGTGGCCAGTACAGAGAACTCAGAAGTTCTATCCAAAGTATTGGTATCCAATAAAGAAGCTTGGGAATTTTGGGGGGAGCCCACACATATTCACATAGAAAAGTTCTATTCTTGAGCATGTGCAGTTGAAGGGCATCATTCAAGCAGAGATGACAGATTGGGGGAATCCTTAGCCTAAGATCACAGAGCACTTATTAGAAAGATTAAAGTGTGTGTTGGCGCACGCCTTTAATCCTAGCACTTGGGAGGTAGAGGCAGGCGGATCTTTGTGAGTTCAAGGCCAGCCTGGTCTACAAAGTGAGTTCCAGGACAGCTGGGGCTACAGGGAGACCCTGTCTTGAAAAGACAGAAAGATTAAAGTGGTGAATGGGAATACTTGGCCAGGCTTGGCTTGCTTCATGAGAGCAGACAGGGATGCCTCTGGGCATGCCTGACCTTCCCTCAAAAATTTTAGCAGATCAAGACTACTCTTCTTCATTGCCTCTTTTCACAGCCCAAATTAGATTTTTTAAAAAATCATAGAAATTAAAAAAGTAGTTTAGATTTCTATATTTTCTTAACAAATGATCTTAGGTCATGTTCAGCTGTGTTGGCCAGTGCTGCCCCTTTAAGTCTATCCAGTTAGTAGATTCATCAAAATATATTATTACAGTTCATTGGAATTGAGGTATTAAATATTTTGTGCTTAACTGAATGTGCTATCCACTTTCCTACGTTGTATATACTCACATGAAACTGTCTTCAGTCATTGAGAAATGATATGTAAATGTACAAAAGGCTTATTTATAATCTCCTTACAGTAGAACTTCTGGGTTTTGATGTAAGTAGTTGATACAGTCCACTGCAATTTTTGTTACAGGTTGGTATACTTCTGTTAGAAAATGAGGCAGAGGAAGTACTTGTGCTATTGAAAAGCAGGAATTCAAATTTTCCTTCTGCTTTGCATAAAGTAGTAAAAGTGGTCCTTTATTCATTTTTAAAATATTAGCTGATGATCATAGTATAATTTACTATATTGAGTAAAGATTTTGAAATAAAGGTAATGATTGATAGTGCCACCTTGTGGCTGAAGAACAGATCAGTCAGAAAGCGCCTTAGGTGATAGTTTTAAAGTAGTTTTGTAAAAAAAAATAAAAATAAATAAAGTAGTTTTGTAGTTTTATAGAGAAACCACGTGGACTAGAAAGCTTGCCTTATTTAGAAGTCCAGGCAGATACTCTTTTATTCTCAAGTATTTCTCTTCACTGTGAAACAATTGGTAAGAGTGCAATTTGTTGATAATTACATTATTTGGAATTGTACATATTTCATCTCCTAAAATGTAGATTTAGAGACATTGTTTTCCTGGAAGTGAATAAAATATTGTGTTTTTAATGGTTTGAATTTATTGACCTTTCAGTTTACTGCATATCCAAATCTCATGCCAGTAGTGCTGTGTCCTTTAGTAATTCAGACAGAAAAGGTGACAAAATTTTATTTTGGCACTGTTCATTTTGGGATTTGGAATTTCAGTTGATAGCAGGAGAATTAAGATCCACTAAATAGATGACATGCTTTATTGTTATTTCAAATCTTGATTAAATAATGAGTTGGGTACTTGGAATTAATTCTTCACTGTTATTTTGTACTTCCATTTTTGGAGTATTTCCACTGAAATTGTTTTTGAAATAGAAGCTATATTTTAGATGAGTTTCTTTTGGAAAGGAGTTTATGTGATTGTTCACATAGCAAAGTGGCTGTGTAGATTTTCATTACTGTTCTAACTAGAGATGAGAACTTAAATAGCCTTCACTGACAGTAACAGAACTGTCCTCAAGTCTCTCCTCCGGTTTTTGTCCATGTGAGGAATTGTCTTCTTTCAGTACTTCACTGCCTTGTGAGGGCCTAGAAAGGAAGAGTTAGTAGAAGATGAACATGTTTTCTTTTTTGTAAGTGGCAGTACAATGTAATACCAACTTTGCTCAGGGCATGGCTAAGTGATTTTTAAAGATCTAAAGAGGAAAGTAGACATTTTCAAATAGGACTATTAGTGTCAGATGTAACATTTTATTATTCTCTTGTTTGTGTAAAAATGATAGTGATATATATATATTTTTTTTGTCTTTTCGAGACAGGGTCTCCCTGTAGCCCCAGCTGTCCTGGAACTCACTCTGTAGACCAGGCTGGCCTTGAACTCACAAAGATCCACCTGCCTCTGCCTCCCGAGTGCTAAGATTAAAGGCGTGCGCCACCACGCCCGGTGATAGTGATATTTTTTACAAAGTTTGAAACCACCTCAAAAGCACAGATTTTTGTTCTTTTTGGTTGTTTGTTTTCACCAAAAATTAGTATTCTGGCCTGGAATGTTGAGAGAAGAGCATTTGTTCCAATTAGAAGGAAAAGTGGTTATATATTTAGAATAATTCAATAATCATTTATTTGAAAACTGACTTTTTTGGGCTGGAGAGATGGCCTAGCGGTTAAGAGTGCTGACTGCTCTTGCAGAGGACCCAGGTTTGATCCCCAGTACCCACATGGCGGCTGAGAACTGTCTTTAACTCCAGTTCCAGGGGAATCCAATGCCCTCTTCTGACCTCCACAGCATTGCACGACACGGTTGTACAAACCTACATGCAGACAGTATATTTATACACATAAAAAATAAATAAAATTTAAAAAAGAAAGAAAACTGACTTTTTCAGTTTCAGAACTAGGTATTTAGAATTATAAGCTACAAGACTTTTTTCTCTCATTTATTACTTTTAAAAATTTATTTATTATTTTATTTTATTTTTAATTTTATTTATTTCTGTATGCGTATGAATGTACAGTCTGCATGCAGGTTTGTGCACCCGTGTCATGCAATGCCGCGGAGGTCAGAAGAGGGTGTCGGATTCCCCTGGAACTGGAGTTCTCCTGGAACTGGAGTTTCAGACGGTTCTTGGCTGCCATGTGGGTGCTGGTGATCGAACCCAGGTCCTCTGTAAGAGTGGTCGGCGCTCTTAACCGCTAGGCCATCTCTCCAGCCCTATTTATTATTTTATATGTATGAGTGTACTGTCTGCATGTAAGTAGGTGCACCCATGTTGTGCAGTGCTGCGGAGGTCAGAAGACAGTGTCAGATGTTTTATCAGAAACAAATGCTTCTGTAGACCAGGCTGGCCTTGAACCCACAGAGATCCACCTGCCTCTGCCTCCCAAGTGCTAGGATTAAAGACGTGCACCACCACACCCGGCTTCATCATTTATTTTAAATATTTTAAAATAATTTTATGGTATTTTCTATTGAGTTTAGCTCTTAATTGGAGAAATAGCTAGTTTGTTATTTCCATTTAAATCAATTTAAGTTAGTTTTAACATATACCTTATACAGTGCTTAATACTTCTTTATGGGGCTGGAGAGATGGCCTAGCGGTTAAGAGCACCGACCGCTCTTGCAGAGGACCCAGGTTCAATCCCCAGCACCCACATGGCAGCTGAGAACCATCTGTAACTCCAATTCCAGGAGAACTCCAGTTCCAGGGGAATCTGACGCCCTCTTCTGACCTCCGCGGCATTGCACGACATGGGTGCACAAACCTACATGCAGAAAGTACATTCATACACATAAAAAATAAATAAATAAAAATTAAAAAAAACTTTAAAAAACTTCTTTGTATATAGTAGTAATTCTTGGACATCTTTGTTACATATAAAAATTGAATTATCATGTACATCAGTGTTTTCCTATGTGTCATTCCTTTTTTTCTTGGAAACAGAATAACCTTAGCCAAATATTTGGTTAACTTGACTCTTTACAGTGTGATCGAGCAAAGTGAAGATTCTTGTATGACATGGCTTTCTGCCAGAAGTTACTCAGAGCAAGTAATTATACCTTTATTAGATTGAAAAAGAGTGAAGTTATAGCTAGTTTACTGATAGGAACTTTTTCCTCTTATAAGCAGAGAGAAATATTTACTCAAAATGTATGTCGTTCTCTGAAAAACCCCAGAAATACTTGTCTTTAAAAATACTTCTTGCCAGGCATGGTAGCACATGCCTTTAATCCCAGCACTTAGGAGGCAGAGGCAGGTGGATCTCTGTGAGTTCAAGGCCACCCTGGTGTACATAGGGAGTTCCAGGACCACTGGAGCTACTAGGAGACCCTGTCTCAAAAAGACCAAAAAAAAAAAAAAAAAAAAAAAAAAACCTCTAACTAAAATATATAGTATTTAATTTCCATTTTGAACTAGTTAGTTTTAAATACCTACCTTGTTGTGTTTAATTTTTGCATAGCATTGTATCTAGAGTTTAGTGTTGAAACATTTGTTTTTAATTTTTTAATTTACTTTAATTTTTATGTACGAATGTTTTACCTGCATGTATGTAAGTATACCTGTGTCATGCATTGTCCAAGGAGGCCAGAAGAGGGTGTCCGATCCCCTGGAACCGGAGTTAGGGGTGATTGTTAGCTGACCTATGGGTACTCTAAGAACCAGACTCAGGTCCTCTGTAAGAGCAGCCAGTGCTCTTAACCAGTGAGCCATCTCTCCAGCTCCAGAAGTATTTGTTTCTGGTAAAACATGTGATGAGTTAACTTTGACTATCTTTAATACAATACTTAGCCTCTGAAATTTGGGCATTTCTAGGGTCTTCACAGCAAGTTAGACTTGCCCTTTGAAGAAGCTAGCCTTTTCAATTCACCAGAGATAAAGGGCCATTTACTGTTCACACTTTCCTAATTTATCCTTTTGAGGTTAAATACTAGAAATCCTGTAGGTACTGAATTTTTCTTGTCAAAAACTAGTCAAGTAAGAGACTCTGGTTATATATCTCTTTGGAAGTGCAAATTTGCTCTGGTGAATAAGAGCTGTGCTTTTAGTGAGAGGAAACCACATTTCCCAGGAATCATTTGAATTGTTTCTGACAGTGTCTTTTTAAATTTATAAATTCATGAAGTTTGATTGAGATATCTGTTATTTTTTTAAGTTAGTGAAAATAATAATACTAAGTAAAAATAAAGCTAATCAGAATGATTATGTTTTATTTTTCAGGTTATATATTCAAGTAAATCCCTAGTTGTAGTATTCCTAAAGGAAAGAAATTGTAGCAGTTTCCCTTAGTTAAGTCTACATCCATATTTTGAGGTCAATGTATTTATTTCTTTATCAAGATAAAATAAAAATGGGTAGTTTTCATTAGTTCTAATTTTTTTTATATCTTTTTGTATTGTTTACTAATTAAGGTACACTTAGGTACAAGTCAGATACTTAAGAAATTCTAGTAAGTGCACATAATTGTTTCATTAACCTTAGTTGAAGCAAGCAGTTCGTTTGGATATTCAAGTCCTTGAATTTTTCAATAACCCACCATTAACATTTGGTAGAATGTTCTTTCTTGGTTAATTCTGACTGCCTACCAGTAGGGGTCACTGTAATGTAAGAACTGTCACTCCCTCCCATCACTACCTCCCCACTCCTCTTCCCAATCTGGAATACAGAATCCTCAGTTGAGTTTACTGGTTATAGCATAGTATGAATTTAGAATTCCAGTTCTTAGAATTTATAGTTTTATCTTTTAAAGGCAATCAAGTTTTCAAATTTTTTTTTAAAATTAAGCTTCCAAAAAATTTTTTTTTCCAAAGTTTATTTTTTTTATTTTTTTTTAATTTTTGTATGTGTATGAATGTACTGTCTGCATGCAAGTTTGTGCACCCGTGTCGTGCAATGCCGCGGAGGTCAGAAGAGGGTCTCGGATTCCCCTGGAACTGGAGTTCTCCTGGAATTGGAGTTACAGACGGTTCTTAGCCACCATGTGGGTGCTGGGGATCAAACCCGGGTCCTCTGCAAGAGCAGTCGGTGCTCTTAACCGCTAGGCTATCTCTCCAGCCCCCAAATAGTTTTTAAGCAGTGAAACCAAAACCTAGCAACAAAGCCACTTACAACTTAGAGTGCAGCTTAGAGGGATAGAGTACAAGTTTTGAAAATGGAGCAAAGAAAAAAAAAAAAAAAGAAAATGGAGCAAAGAATGCAAAATGTATCTGAATTTTCTAGAAGTGCTCCTTGCCCCAAAGATGCAATGAGTTTAGTTTTCTCTACAGGAAGGCAGAGCCAACATCACCCCACAGCACTTTCTTAATGCCATCTGGTACTCACTCTAGTTAATTTAGCCCCCCCCCACATATTTTATGGATAATGTTTATAAACCAAGACTTAAAACCCACATTGGTATTTTTATTGCTTTAGAGATTAATTACCAATAGGAATTTACTAAGTGTAATGTTCTCTTGTTTTCTGAATACACATGTGGTTCTGTTGGTCATTTTCATTTGTAACACCTGCCACTGATGCAGGTGAAGTAGAATCTGGTTGAGAGTGGGAGGTAGAATTTTACAAGTTCTTATTAGGAATTAAATTTTTTTCCAGGAATGAAAAAATAATTCTAAATTGTTTAATATTTTGTTAGTGTACTTATGCCAGAACAAGCAAATATATATGCTTATGGAGATATTTATTTTATGAAGAAAGAAAATTTTGACCTAATCAGGATTCATTTGTTTTTTTTTAGAAGTCAGGGCACTCATTTTATTAAAAACATTCCAGATTTGTGATTGTGAAGAAAATTTATCCTTCTTTAAAGTATTTTGGAAATCAGTAACATTTTAAAGAATCTCTAAGTAAATTACAATATCTTTATGACAAAATTTTAAAACCCTCAGGTTGTAATTTTTTAAACCCGAAACTACTTTTAGTAAGACCAAAGAATAGCAAATGTGGTGGTTGTAGGTTGTAATATAATTTTTGTTTCAAACATGAAGTTAAAACCTCTCTCTCTCTCTCTCTCTCTCTCTCTGTGTGTGTGTGTGTGTGTATTGATTTTGCAGGGCTATATACTTGATATACAATATATAATCATCCAGTAGTCAGGATATCTTGGTATCTTTACCATTTAATATTCATCTGACCTAGGACAAGTATTTTAACCTCATAGATTCTTGTGTGCTTTGTCTCTGTATTGCTAATGCCAGTTCTACCATGACAGACCTGCCTGTGACTGTTTGCAATAAAGACATGACACCTTGGAAAGCACAGGATTCAGTAAAATGTGATAGATTATTGCTGTGAATTGTATGTAATATCACCTATTGCTATTTATTTAGATCGGCCGGTGACTTAAAAATTAATTGATTTGGGGCTGCAGAGATGGCTCAGCAGTTAAAATTACTGGCTATTCTTGCAGAGGACTAAGATTTGGTTCTCAGCACCCACCTAGTGGCTAACAACCATCTGTAACTCTAGTTCTAGTGGAATCTGATGCCCTCTTCTGACCTCCATAGGCATTCCATGGCACAGGTACACTTACATACATGCAGGCAGTACACTCATACACATAAAATAAAAATAATAAATAAAATATTTTTAAATTATCTCATTTTTAGTATTTAGATGAGTAAATAAACTGTATATGCTTTAAAATAAGAATTTTTCCTTTTGGATAAAATAATACTTCAAAAATATGTTCTTATTGTTTTTATTTTATGTGTATAAGCATATTGCCTACATGTATTAAGTGCACCCATGTCGTGCAGGGCCCATGGAATCAGAAGAAGGTGTTGGATTCCCCTGGAACTGGAGTCATGGCCTGTTGTTAGCTGCCATGTGAGTGCAAGGACTCAAACCTGGGCCCTCAGCAAGAGCAGTCAGTGCTCTTAAACACTGAGCCGTCTCTTCAGACTCCACTTTTTTAAAAATTAGAATTAAATATTTGTTTGGTTAAATGCAAATGATAGCAAGAAATCTCTGAATATGTAAACATTGATAAGTAACTGATAAGATAAATGTTTTTAAAACTTATTGCATCTTTTGGATGCTGAGGCACCAGAATTGCCTTGAGCTTGAGATATCCTAGGCTATATAACTTCAGATATCCTAGGCTATGTAACTGTCTCAAAGGTTTTTTTTTTAGCAGTTTTCAAAATCTTTGGACTTAAAATCAAACTTTGGTAGAACGTTAGTTGTCTTAGAAATTTGTGTAGGAAGTAATAGGTTTATTTGGGTTTCAGATCCCTTTTAATTCTTTAGAGAAATTGTTGCTGATATCAACCTTTCTGTTGTTCATATATAGTCTTTACATCACGAAATGAATATGAGTGTAAGCTGAATGTCCTACGCTGCATGGGATTAGCATTTCCAAGTTCAGATCCTTCAGATCTTTCATGTATTCCATGCACTTTCCTAGTTGAACATATAGTCTGTAAAACCTAAAACTTTCTGCGTGGTAAGTTATTGAAAAATCTTGGATTTCAGAGTGTTTCAGATTTCAGATTTTTAGACAAAGCTTACTCAACCTGTACCTTTTTCTCTTGCAACTTTTAGCATGTTCCTAAATAAATGCAACACTGGAGAAGTTTCTTTAGGTATATATTCTCAACCATCAAAACTTCACTACTGTTTTCATCATAAGTGACCTTGAAGAACTGAGAACACTATCTGGATTTGTTTTTTCCCCATTTAAAGTAATTATGGGAAGTGCTGGAGAGATGGCTCAGTGGTTAAGAGAAGACCTAGGTTTGAATCCCAGCACCCATATGGAAGCTAACAGCTGTCCATAACTCCAGTTCCAGGGGGTCTGATGCCCCCTGGAACTTCTGTCCTCATTGAACAACACAGGTGCACTTATACTTTCAGGCAATACACTCACATAAAATAAATAAACAAACAAATAAATAAATGGGTTAAAAAGAGTGAGTTGTATATGAACATATTATAGATACTTTTTGAAAGTTATTTGGCACATAAAAATTTCCTCTATCTTCCTTAATTATAAAGTATGCAGTGGGGGTTAAGAGATGGCTCATTGGTTAGGAGCACTGGCTTCTCTTTCAGAGGACCTAGGTTTAGTTCTCAGCACCCACATGGTGGCTAACAAACATCTCTAACTCTAGCTCCAGGGTGTCCGATCCAGCCTTTTGACCTCCACATGTTTGCACGCTTGTGGTGTACTTACATACACACAGGCAAAACACTCATACAGATTAAATAAAATTAAACCCATTTTTTTTTAAGTTAAAAGAAGTGTGTAATGGGCTGGGGCTATAGCTGAGTATTAGAATTCTTATCTAGCCAGATGCAAGGCCATGGGTTCTGTTTTCAACAGTGTAAAAAAGGAAAGAAGAAGAAAAGCGTAGAAGAACCTCATACAATATGCTTCACAAACATGTAATTCTTTTTAAAAAAATATTTTTTATGTGTATGAGTGTATTACCTACATGTGTGTAAGTGCACCAGGAGGTCAGAAGAAGACTGGCAGTATGGACAGTTCTTAGCCATCATGTGGGTGCTGGGAATTGAACCTGGGTCCTCTGCAAGAGCAGTTAGTGCTCTTCACTGATGAGCCATCTCTCCTGCTCACAAACGTCTAATTCTTAAGACATGTATTTAGTCTTAAAATTTCTATTTTGTTTTAAAATAGTCTGCTTTGAGGCTTGGTGTTTCTTGTAGGCTTTTCTCACAGTTTTTTTCCTAGGCAATGGGTAGATTTTATTGGTGATCTTTAAGATCTGAATATGTATGTATTATTGATTTTCTGTATCAATTTCTTCAAATAGTTTTGAAAGCCACTGATGTTTGTCTTCATGATCTTACAAGTTTAGATTATATTCTTTCCATATATTAAGTTTAGGAGTCTTTGAGGTCTTAAATGTAGTAAGATAACTCAGATTCTACTTGTGTGACTCTGTGTTTTAAGCTTATTTCTCATTTTTTTTCTATTTTAAACAGAGATGTGCTCCTGCATCTATCCGCCTCATGGACAACCAACAGTTTCAGTTTGGTAAGTATGAAGTGGCGATTTAAAAAAAAATTTTCTCATTAGCTTTCAAAATCTGTAGAGCTTTCCACACATGGGGACAGATGCCTTTAATGTCAGTGCTCAGGAGACCAGCTTGGTTTACATAGTGAGTTCAGGCTATTTGTAGCTATGGGGAGACCTTGTTTCAAAAAGACCAAAAAAAAAAAAAAGATACCAGAGATAGAAAGAGGTCATGTCCTTCATGGAACTCTTGATCTAAAGAAATGCAAAATGGACAGTTAGGTAAATGAGTGAATGCAGCAGTGGTGGAGGGCTGAGAAGACTGCACTGTGGAATATAAGTGAAGGTGTTATTTGTTCCATTGGATTTTGCTTAAATTGAATGAGGAGATTCAGCAAATGGTTCTATAGTAGGTTACCCTTAATCTAAATCTTCAAAGAGAAATAGAGGTTTGCCTGAGATCTCTTCTTTACTACAGTCTCTTAACAAAACTATGAATTTGGGGAAAGCATTTTAGATTTAGAGTATTTTGAATAGGGTGCTACCGATAGACCCTGGGGGATTAGACAGATGGGCCATTTAACATTATAGCAGTATGAAATTCACTAATCATACTCTCTAGCTAATAGATTTGGAAATTAATTTACTATAAAAATAAAACACACCAACCAGAATATATTTAGAATGTAACAATTTAGCAGGCAACATTAATTTAATAAAAACTAAAAGATAATGTTTTCAATCAAGTTAGTACTAATACTTCAGGGTAGTGTTAACTCAGTGTTAGGGGTGTGTGGCTAACTCCCACCAGTGAAATGGAAATGGTACCTATCTGTGTCAATGGGTTAAAGTGTGAACATTTATCTTTAAGAGTTATTTCACGGGGCTGGTAAGATGGCCTAGCGGTTAAGAGCACTGACCGCTCTTACAGAGGACCCGGGTTCGATCCCCCAGCACCCACATGGCGGCCGAGAACCGTCTGAAACTCCAATTCCAGGAGAACTTCAGTTCCAGGGAATTCGAAACCCTCTTCTGACCTCCGCGGCATTGCATGACACGGGTGCACAAACTTGTATGCACACAGTACATTCATACACATACAGAAATAAATAAAATTAAAAAAATATTTAAAAAAAAGAGTTATTTCATATAAGAAGTTCTCATGCATCATATAAAGATAGTGAAATTTGCCGGGCGTGGTGGCGCACACCTTTAATCCTAGCAGATTAGAGGCAGAGACAGGCGGATCTTTGTGAGTTCAAGGCCAGCCTGGTCTACAGAACGAGTTCCAGGACAGCTGGGGCTACAGGGAAACCCTGTCTCGAAAATACCAAAAAGAGAAAAAAAAAAAAAAGATAGTGAAATTTAAGACTTCTATATAAAGAATATTTTAAATCGTTTGTAAGAACTCAGCACTTCCATGGTACTAGAAATGGAACCGAGGCCTTGGGCATGGTAGATTTTTATAAGTAAAAAATTGTTTGCAACTTTTAAAATAATATAAAGATGAGAGAGAGATAGTGATCTTTATGGCATCTGTATAAAAATTGGGAAATTTAAAGCATAACAGTTGTAAAACTAGCATTCTACAACCAATATGTGTCCCAGCCTTTTCTTTGATTTTGAGGCCAGGTCTCTTTAGGCTGTCCAGGCAGGCCTTAAACTTTTTTTTTTTTTTTTGGCCTTTTCGAGACTTTGGCCACAGCCTCCCCAGTAGCTGAGATTACATGCCTGTGCTACCAGACCTGGCTCAGTACAATTATATGTTTATTTTTAGTTGTTAATGTAGAATGAGTTATATTTGGTACAAGAAACAAGTGTTTTGATGATGTGCTATTTCTAATTTATAGATGCTAGAAATTATCTTTTATTTTTATTTATTTTTATGTGTATGAATGGACTGTCTGCATGTCGGTTTGTGCACCCGTGTTGTGCAATGTTGCGGAGATCAGAAGAGGGGGTCAGATTTCCCTGGAACTGGAGTTTAAAGACAGTTCTCAGCCGCCATGTGGGTGCTAGGGATCGAACCCGGGTCCTCTGCAAGAGCAGTTGGCGCTCTTAACCGCTAGGCCATCTCTCCAGCCCAGAAATTATCTTTTAAAGCATAATTCTGCTAGACAAATATCTCTGTCTGGCATATTATAATGAAAGAAAAAAATCCTAAACCTCTTACTTTTGATCCAGGGGCTCAGAAATATTGCTAAGTTGGTTTCTTAGCTAAGCTACAGTTCATTTTCTTTCCTTGTTTTTCTTTTGTTCTCTTTCATTGTCTCAGCTGTAGGAGAACTCTTAGCCTCTGGTTAAGACTTTTTACTTAGGTTTTTAATGTAACATAGTTTCCTGTAGTAATCAGCAAACATGTAATGAATAAGTATTACAGATTCAAATTCTCACTTAAAAGAATAGATGGGATTGGAACAAAAGACTAGCAGTGATTGGTTTAGAAATAGTTTGCTATTTGCATTTATTTTCAAGGAAAATCTTACAGTTCAAAACAAAGTTCTCAAACCTAAAAGAGATTTTAAACAGTAGGAAAACTCCCTTTATTTGAATATAATTTTAGGTTTTCTAAAGACTTTAAGATTCTTTATGAAAATTCTGCATAAATGATATGGCATAGTTTTCTGAATTGAGCTCCTAACACTGGGTCAGATGACTCTTAACTGTATCCATTACAGGTGGCGAGAAGTTGCTACTCTTAGAAAATGGATGAGAAAACCGTAAAAGGTTTTCACTCAATTAAGCTTAATCCACAGGCAGAGATGTTAATTTAACAGACTCTGAAATGCCATTTGTGTTATTTTGGCAATTTTAACTCCCTGGGAGTGATTAAGGAAGCAATTGCTAGTTTTATGCTAAGAATTCTGGGTGAGTTAAGAATTAATTAAGAAACAACCTTAAAACTTTACATTGACTCCATATTTGGTTATAGTTCTGAGTGATTTCTTTATAATTAAAAAAATAGCAAAAATAGCCACCATTGGATGTTCTTAATAAAATAAAAATTAATGAAGTGGTTTTACTATGTAAACCATGAAAGAACCTAAACTATATATAGTATTAATTACAAGTAGTGATTTGACTTAAAAAATAGAATTGTTTTTATAAGTAAAATGTAACTTTCAAAAGAATGTAAAGATAAAAGATGATGATCATAATATGGACATCTATATAAAACTTGGAAGGGTTAAAAAATCACATTTATAAATCTTTGCTTTCTTAGGATACTAATGTGAAGTTTACTTTTCATCTGCGAAACACTGAATTTGCTATTAATTTAATCTGTAAACTTCTTTCCTCTTATTTCCCAGGTCATGCTCTTAAACCTCAGGTCTCCTCTATTTTTACATCATTTTTAGATGGATTAAAAAAGTTTTATATTACAAAGGTAAGGCTGTAAACTCTAAAACTTTAAACTCATAAGCTATTAATTTTGTTTGTTTGTTTGTTTGTTTGTTTGTTTGTTTGAGACAGGGTCTCCTGTAGTCCCAGCAGGCCTGGAGCTTCCTGTGTAGATCAGGCTGATCTTGAACTCACAGAGATCTGCCTACCTCTACCTCCCGAGTACTGGGATTAAAGGCATTCGACACCACACCCAGCTCCATGTTCCTTTTTATTTTTCATATTGAAACAAGTATTTGATAATGTAATACCTCATACACTTAGATTCAGAAATTCTGTTTTTAGTTTTAAAGTTTCCAAAAACAACCCTGAATTGAACAGTCTTATACTGATAACATTTGCTATAGCTTGAATTTTCTTTTACAGTTGTAATGAGTGAAATGAGTACATATTCCTTTATTCTTTTAACCTGAGATTACTGGATTGCTCTCCAATAAACTAGCTTGTACCACAGTGACAGTAAGCACATGTCATTTCATTCTTGTAGCCTTGTAATGCTTAGGGTTTTGTTGTTTTGCTTAATTTTAGATGATGTAAATTTTGTGTGAATTAGTTGAATATGGCTGTTGTTCCAGGGACAGCTGCTGCTTTTTTCATTGCACTTTGATGTATTCCCTTTTGAGTAATGGAATTATTAGATGCCCTTTGTCATACATAAATTTTGCAAATAACAATTTTCAGTCAAGTACCTCCCTTTTAATAGGGGTTTTTCTTTTGGGTGCCAAAGTTTCAAATTAATACCTTTTCTTATGATTAATTTAATAACTTTTTAGAAAACTCTGTTAGTATGATTAAGGACAACCAACCCTCTTCCCCTTTATTGTTTAGTTTTTATCGGTTTTAGTTTTTGCTATGCTGGGCATTAAATAAACCCAGGGCCTTATGCATAACAAGCAAGTCTTATAGGCTTAGCTTCCCCCCTCTTTTTGTTAAGTGATATATATTTTTTTCATTTACTTCAATTTTCTGCTGTTCGATGAGGATTTAGATTAACCTTCACTGACCACTCCTGGTTGCTAATCCATGGTGTGAGCACCAGTGCTTGTGGCTAGTCCCCGCTTCTTTTCACATTGACCAGTACCTGGTTCTCACCCAAGAATTAGACCACGTTTTAATGTTTCTAATTCTTAACTTTTATATTGTTATTGCTATTCTTGAAGAGTTGAGTTTTATTGTTATAGTGATGTAGTTCTTCCTGTCATTTAGAATTTTTGTTACTACCATCACATGTTCATTATTCTAGAAAAATTTTAGAAACTTCCCCTTTAGAAAGACCATGGGATTTTTATTTGAATTGGGATATTCTAGTGTATTAATTTGGGGAAGTATCAACAGGTTTGTAATAATTTATGCATTCAGGAGCATCTTTATCTGTTTTTTTCTAATGATACAAATCTTGTTCATAGTTTTTTTCGTGCACATGGTTTTTTTTTGAAGATATTATTTACTGTGTTTATTGTTGCTATATAGAGGTGTCGTTGACCTCCCCATCCCCTTCATCCCTCCTATGTAGAGGTGTTGACCTCTCCATCCCCTTCATCCCTCCTATGTAGAGGTGTCGTTGACCTCCCCATCCCCTTCATCCCTCCTATGTAGAGGTGTTGACCTCCCCATCCCCTTCAACCCTCCATCTGGCTACTTGGTTCCATCATTTTGTGATTTTTTAAAAAATCTTTAATTACAGCTAAAATTCTGGGAAATTATTTGACATATAGTGTGTGTCATCGTAAAACCATGGTGTACTTTGAAGTAAGGTATATTTCTTTTGCTGAGGGCTCATGACTGCTAGGCAAGTGCTCTATCACTGAGCTGTATCCCCATTTGATACTCAGTCATCTGGTAGGTGCATTAAGCATTCTTGTTAATTGACATGTAAAGTTTCAAAGCTCAGTTTTTAGAAGTTGGTATATTGTAGCTCACATCAGAAGGAAAAGAGCAAAATGTATTTTGGTTTGTTATTTTAGAGGATGACTTACCTGCAATAAAATTTTATTTTATGTTTTGTAGTTTAAAGGATTTGATCCAAATCAACTAAGTGTAGCCACATTGCTGTTTGAGGGGGATCGTGAAAAGGTTCTTCAGCATGAAAAACAAGTGTATGATATTGCTGCAAAATTTGGGTATGGCTTTAAGTTTATAATCTCAAGGGAAATTAAGCTAAATCTCTATTATCTCCAGGTGTAGTTACTAATGAACCAGATATTTGTGTCTCCACACAGGCTGTATGTATCAGCAGTTACTGATTTAAGTTTACTCTTAAATTTGTTGTAATTTATGCAAGTAAACTTAAAATAGTGTTTTTATTCCAAAATTTTTAGGAAGAGTGATATGTTGGTTTCATGTAATTTTATACATATGTAGTTAGATATTTTGTTTTTTCTAGATTTTTTGCATGTGTTATTGTGTTATATGTGTTATTGTGTAAGAGTAAAATAAGAAAATTGTCAGGTTACTGTTTACTGATAAATAGTACATGTATGTAAGTGTGTTTTTAAAAGGAAATTGTGTTTAGTCCATGGTACTTGATGAATTATCTGTACTCCACCCCCTGTCACTTATTGTTTTATGTTAGTATAAAGAAACAGAAAACATTTCACGTCTATAACCACCTGAATAATGATAGGGTGGTTTCTGTCTGTCTGCTTGATGGATTATAAGACTGATCGATGAGAACTCTAGCGGAAATGCCATTTATCAGGACTACATTTTTTCCCTTCCTTTTTAAATTAACTACATAAACTAACAATACTAGTTTTGCCCTTTTTTTTCTGTTCAGGCATTAAAATATATCAGGCATATTATACTTAATCTGAATTCCTTTTAAATATTTCTATTCCTTTCTTTTTGTCTTAAAGAAAATCCAAGCATTTATGTTAGAGAAAAATGTTTTAGAATGTGTCAATTTTGTGTTTATCTTTAGCCTTTTAATTCTAGGGTTGCTTGAAATTAGCCTTTAAAGCATAGCATTCTTAGAGTGAAGACAGTCTAATTTTGGACTCAATTTTAACTTAATTTTTGTGCTCTTTTTGAGTATTGAAAGTAAATCCCTATTTTATGTTTACTGTATTCTGAAATTAGCACACAGAGTTTTGATCTCTAAATAAAAGATGATGAAGTTCACCTTCTATCCCGTAGTTGCTTTTTTGGCAGAATTACTGAATATTCTAACTAAATTAAAGTAACTCCATTATAAAGATGCACTTAGGGGCTGGAGAGATGGCTCAGTGGTTAAGAGCACTGACTGCTCTTCCAGAGGACCTGGGTTCGAGTCCTAGCACCCACATGACAGTTAAGAACTGTCTTTAAGGGCTGGAGAGATAGCCTAGCGGTTAAGAGCACCAACTGCTCTTGCAGAGGACCCGGGTTCGATTCCCAGCACCCACATGGTGGCTAAGAACCGTCTGTAACTCCAATTCCAGGAGAACTCCAGCTCCAGGGGAATCTGAGACCCTCTTCTGACCTCGGCGGCATTGCACGACATGGGTGCACAGACCTACATGCAGACAGTACATTCATATACATACAAAAATAAATAAAATTAAAAAAAAAAAAAAAAAGAACTGTCTTTAGTGCCAGGAAGAGGCAGGTGGATCTCTGTGAGTTCAAGGCCAGCTTGGTCTACATAGCGAGTTCCAGGCCAGCTGGAGCTTCAGGGAGACCCTGTCTCAAAAAAAAAACTAAAAAAAAAAAAAAAAAAATGCACTTAATGACCAAGTGGATTTCTAGTCTCTCATTTTCATTTGGGCTTTTGAATCGCACATATTTTCCTTCCTAGAAGAAATTTAGCCATGTGTGTGTATGTGTGTGTGTGCACGTGCACGCATGCATGCACAAACTTTTAGGTTCTAAGTTATATGGAGTACAATTATATTTTGATTAAAAGACTTTTTTTCCTTTTACAACCTACTAGTCAGAAAAGAGATTTAATTTTTTTTTAAATTTTATTTATTTCCATATGTGTATGAATGTATTGTCTGCATGCAAGTCTGTGCACCCGTGACGTGCAATGCCGTGGAGGTCAGAAGAGGGTGTCGGACTCCCCTAGAACTGGAGTTCTCCTGGAATTGGAGTTTCAGACGGCTCGGCCGCCATGTGGGTGCTGGGGATCGAACCCGGGTCCTCTGCAAGAGCGGTCGGTGCTCTTAACCGCTAGGCCATCTCTTAAAATCTTTCTATATCTGCTCTAACCTGACATATTAGAAATTGAAGCTTTAAAATTTTTTCATTACATATTTATGCTTTATCTTACCCAAAAGGCTGAGGAGTGATCCTGGCATAATTAAACATTTAATTAGAATTTCAAAAATTTTCAAAAGTATTTTGATGGAAATTAAAACACTTTGCCATAGGTTTGAGACGCTGTATATGGAGTTAAATTGGCTTAGCTTCACCTTACTAAACTCATACTCTCTAACACACTCACCACCACTTTGTAGAATTAATAATTATAATTGCAGCTCAAAGTGAAGCTAGGAAATAGCTAGTGATGTATCACATTTCCTGTTACAATGCAGAAGGTATATGATGAAAAATGTCTGTTCTACTTCACATACAATCTTCATAAGGCATGATGTCTCTTAGTGCTGCTTTGTTGTTAGAACATTTTCTATGCACATGCTTGATTAAAACCTTGTTGACTGAATACATGACACTCAGTACTGTTTTCTTTTTTTTCCCCTGACATCTTTTTTCTGCTCCATTTATGCTTAATTACTATTTTACTTGAAAAACAGTTCATTTTAACTTCTAGATCTTTATCAACATCAGCTGTTTATTTGGGCTACCAGTTATCATAAATGTTACTAATACCAATTTTGTTTTCTCATAGGATAGCCTCATTTACAACGTAAAAACAAAGTAAATCTTCTCTAAGATAGGCAGTCCAACCTTCTTGAGATACTGTTTGCTTAATTCTTGTAATTTTGCTTACTCTGAACAAAACAGCCCACATTTATCCATTTAAAATAGATTTTAGGAGGCTGGAGAGGTGGCTTACTAGTTAAGAGCACTGGCTGTTCTCCAGAGGACCCGGGATCAGTTCTCCCACCACCCCCATGGCAGGTAACAACCATCCTTAACTTCAGTTTCAGAGGATCCAACTCTCTCTTCTGACCTCTCTGCACATTGCATTACACAGGTACACTTACATACATGCAGGCGAAACACTCATACACATAAAATAAAAATAAAATACTTAAAATAGATTTTAGTAAATGATTAGAAGTTTAAAGCAAAAGTAAAGCATTAAAAACCCTGGCTCAGATTGGGGGTCTCATTTTCTTTTTGCTAGTTTTGCTCTTAAAAAATTTTTTTATTTTATCATATGTGTATAAGTATTTTACTGGCAAGTCAGTGCATCCATGTGTAGTTTTGTGCTCTTTTCTTTTTTGTATGAGTCGGGTAGTTTGTTTCTTTGTTTTATTTTGTTGTTTTGGGTTTTTTGAGACAAGGTTCCCCATATCTGAAGCTGCCTAGAACTCACTACATAGACCAAGTTGGCCTCAATCTCACAGAAATCCACCAGCCTCTGACTCTCAACTGCTGGGATTAAAGGCATGCACCACTTTTGTTCCTTTTTAATTAAAATTTCTTCATATATTTTTTTCCTGATTTCCCTCAGTTGGATATGAAAATCTGTTTGAACAACCCAAATTGCCATTACGAAATGACTTAAGACTATTTTAATTTTTTAATTCTTTGAAATACATTCTTTTTTTTTTTTTAGCAGAAATTTCAGTTTGCATAGTCATGAATTTCTGTTCTGATTACCAAAGACTCAGGGATATTTTCTTATTTAAGTGCTTCACTGCTAACTCTAGATTCTCCAGTTATTTTTCTTTCTGCACTACCAAATTTCTTTTGCTCAAGTTTTTATGTTAGTTGAGCTTATCTGTTCTGTTTTAAATTAGGGCATTATTAATCTCTACTGTTCTTATTACCTCATTAGCTAAAACTTAATTAATTAATTAATTAATTTTTTGGTCTTTTTTGAGACACGGTCTCCCTGTAGCTCTGGCTGTCCTGGGACTCATTCTGTAGACCAGGCTAGCCTTGAACTCACAGAGATCCACCTGCCTCTGCCTCCCAAGTGCTAGGATTAAAGGTGTGCACCACCACGCCCAGCCTTTTTTTTGGTCTTTTTAAGACAGAGTCTCCCTTTAGTCCCAGCTGGCCTGGATCTCGCTCTATAGACCAGTCTGGTCTTGAACTCACAGAGATCTGCCTGCCTAGCCTCTGGAGTGCTGGGATTAAAGGCGTGTGCTACCACATCTGGCTAAAATTGATCATTCTTAATGAAGAACTTCCAATAATGTAAAATGCTTTTATGTTTTACCAATTTTTTCCCTCCTTGCCTTCCAATCCTGGTCCAACACTGTTGAATATGCCTGATCCAACTGGATGTAGTAGCCAAATGCTGAATAACCATGCTTTGTTTATTCATGTTTGCTAGTAAAGTACTTTACTTACTTCTAAGAGCTGAGCAAAATAGACATCACCTGTCAGTGGCCATGACAGGTGTTTCAACGTTTAGTGTTGAACTTAGGTAATATCTTACATTATTTTTAAAGCGTGCTTAAGTTGTTTAACATAATTCAGCCTGAGAGTGATTAGTTTGGCCAGGTGGCCCCTTTATGTAAAATGATAGTCTCATATTTCTGCTGCATTAAGTCTTCCCATCTCTTCATGAAACGGCTTTAAATATGTTTAAAAACATTGTGAATTATGTTTGAAATTTGTTAAAGCAAGTAGGTGTTGGACACGCTAAAACAGCTTGAAGCTATGTGTAATTTTGGGGGTGGGGACCTGCAAAATTGACAATTCAGAAGCATTTGTCCAAGTTTTATGATTGTTTATGTATTGTACCTTAATTTGATTTTGGCTAGATTGGCAGTTCTGAAAGCACAAAAAGAGAAGGTTCAAAAAGCTAAATTTGTGAGGAAATTTATGATTTAGAATGTCTGCTTACAGGTGTTTTTGTTTTGGTTGGCCTTTTTTGCTTTAGATGAAAAGAAAAAAAGCTTTTTTTGTATAGGCTCCTCCCACTGGATCCCAGTATGGAATGAATTCTCCACCATCAGATAGTACCAAAGGATTGAAAGGAAAATGCCTTATCTGGGCAGGAAAGTAGGACTCATCTCACCCTGGGAAGCAAAGACAGGTTTTTCCTTCCCAGCACATGGGATCTTAGAGGTTCTCCATCAGAGATTCCCAGCCCCGATGCCCTGCACCAGTTCCGGAGCTCACTTTCCTTTTTGTTGCTAGTTCCAGGGAAGAAGAGTGCCTCTGCTTTCTAGATCTGTACTGGTTCTTCTTTTCTTGGATTGAGAGGCTGACTTTGTTTTGTGTCTTCCTCCATTCCTCCAAGTACTTGCCACAGTAATCTTGTGGTTTTGAAACTTTGTTTGGCTCTCTGCCTCAAATGTCACATCCAACCCAGAATTGTTTTTCTGTCATTTCCTTTCATTTTGAGCAATTTAACCTGAGTTCTATCTTACTGGTTTGTGAACATTGTGTTTTTAAAATGACCCTTTGCATTATACTCTAGCATTAAGAATTCTAAACTAGAGCTGCTTCTGTCAATTCTATGCCATTCCTTCTCGATGTCCCTAAATTTTTTTTAAATATCTGCATTTAAGAGTAAGTAGGGAATTCTTTCTTTGTCCAAATTCTAGCTGGGAACAGTCTTAAAATATTTATGTGAGGGGCTGGAGAGATGGCAGAGCGGTTAAGAGCTCCAACTGCTCTTGCAGTGGACCCAGGTTCGATTCCCTGCACTCACATGGCAGCTGAGAACCGTCCTTAACTCCAGTAACAGGGAAATCCGACACCCTCTTCTGACCTCCACGGCTTTGCACGACACAGGTGCACAAACCCTACATGCAGACAGTACATGCATACACATAAAAAATAAATAAAATTAAAAAAAATATTTATGTGAAACAAGGATGTATCTATATCGTACCCTTTACTGTCAAGACAAACAAAACAGCACCAGAAATGCTTTAGTTATAAAATACCAATCAGGGTTATAAGAGAGGTGGTTCTTTCTTTAGTTGACTAAAATGAATTAATTTAACTTCTGTCTGATAATAGAAAAAGCATAAATAATAAGTGTTTTCTGAAGGTGATTGAAAGCAGTATTCATTTATTGTCTTGACAAACCAGAAAACTTGGACCAGATGATATGTTATGTAGAATTAATTCTAACTAGATCATCAAACACCATTTCTATGGATAAAACTATTTCAGATTGAAGGATTTAGTTTACATGTTCATGGATTAGATATGTTAGTCATATATTTGTTTATATAAACTTGGATAACTGTAACATCATGTGTAACACCCCAAATACAATATGGTTATTTGATAAACTTCTTGTTATTTGGAAGTTCCTGGTCATTTATCACATATTTTTATATGTGACTAAAAGTATATGTGAACATAAGAATAAAAATACAGTGCATGTTGAATAGCCCTTATGTTTGGAACCAGAAGTGTTTGGGATTTGGGGCTTCTCCAGACTTTAGACTATTTTAAGTATGCATAACGTGGTATCTTTGGGCTGGACCCCAGAATTGACTTAAGATTGACCTTTTACATGTAGCCTGGAGTTAATCTGATACCTGCATTTTCACTGTAACCCACCGCATGAGTGCAGTGTGGTTCTCCACTGTGGTATCCTATTAGTACTCAGAAATTTTTGGCTTTTATAGTAGTTTGGATTTTAGATTAGGGAAATTCTACTTATATGAATAAAATAAGAATATTATAAATATTTTGCTAGTTTTGTGAAGATTGTCTAAGCTAGTTCCTCTTGACTGATACTTATATGTTTTGTTATTGCTTAAGTTAGGGAGTAGTTAAACCTGTGAGTTTATTTAGCTTGGTAGAAAAAAGTTTGAAGTTAAATGACTAGGTTGTAATAAAAAAAAGTGTTTTCAGGTTTTTTGTTATGCAAGCTTATTCTGACAAATCTTTTGACATATTTATGATAAATTAAGAGAAAAATGAGTATAATAGGAGCTGGAGCTGGAGAGATGGTTCAATGTTTAAGAGCACTGGCTGCTTTTGCAGAAGACCTGGGTTCAATTCCCAGTTCTTACATGGTGGCTAACAATCATCTGTAACTCCAGTTCCAGGGGTTCCAACATCCTCTTCTGACCTCCTCGGACATTGCATGACAGGGATATGCATGCAATGCACTTATTGGCATAAAATAAAAACAAATATTTTTAAGATGAGTATAATACATGTTAATCTGTTGAGTCATTTTGAGATCTTGCCATCAATTTCAGTTTTTTATATTTTTATTAGTTCACTTAAAATGCATTGACAGTTTATTCTTTCATTATAGTGGTCTGGCAGCTGGAGAAGATAATGGACAGAGAGGTTATTTGCTGACTTATGTCATTGCATACATGCGTGTAAGTTGCTTTTCTGTTATTGATTTATATTGTAAATAATACTTTTTCTTGGTTAGAGTGAATGAAATTATCTTACTATTAAGCTACTACAATTTAGCACCCTTGTACTTGACCCTGGATTTGCTGTGGCTTTTCAGATACCCATTTAAATCTCCTGTATATGCATTTGAGAAACTTAAAGGTTTAATGTCTTTCTGCCTTTTAAAAAAGCATGCTCTGAAAGTTGAGCATGCCTTTCTTAATATTATGTGGGTTAGAACCAAGCTGTTTTACTTAGAAACAGCCTTCACTTGATTTATAATCCACTTTAAAGGTCTATAAATCTTTACTCATTCTTTAAAAATTGAGATTTAAGTTGATTCCAAGTAGTCCCTGGTTCATTAGTGATGATTACTGTGCAGAAGCAAGGAGATAATTCACATGTGTTTGCACACAGAAGAGCTTTAGATCATGTGTCCTGTCCTTTGTGAGAACCTTTGCTGGCCCTGCACACTTCACGTCTGCTATGTTTCCTGACACAAAATTATCCTTTGGAAATTAATTTGTTGTTTTCCACTGTTGCTGAAGTTACTTTAAGAAAAATTTACCTGTTTTCGTAAGTTGAATGTCCTCTTCTAAAAAGGCATTTCTTGGGTGTTACTGAAAATTTGGCATTCTCAAATGGTAGATTTTTCTAATTTTCTAATTGGAAGGTTTTTTTTTTGAAGGAAATGGTTATAAAAATTAATATAAAATTTGTTTTTACTTCTCTCAGAAAGCTTGAATTGATGGTTGATCATTTTGAAAATAATTTAGTCCTAGCTAAGGTTGAAGTTTCACTTCATAGAGAATAGTCAGTCTCCTGCCCCCAAGTGACTCCTTCAGGGAAAGCAGAATGATGGCCTGCTGTTAGGAATTCTGCTTAGGAGATGTCCAGGTCATCAAAGTTAAGTAGATGATCTTGGATCTACCTCTGTAGAGTGTCAATATTCCAGATCTTCCCAGAGGACACCATTGAGAATCCATAAGATTTTGTTAAATGTTTCCTCTGAGTATTTTGAGGGACATCTATTGAAGTCAGAATTCTAGAAAATAGATTACAACTGTAATAAGTACACCGTAGATATACATTGGAGGAAATTTTTTAAAGTCCCAGTTAATTTTGAGGCTGAAACAAAAGCAAGTTAGGGAGCTTTCTTTCTAAATTTATGTGGTTTTTCTTCCTTTCATTTAGTCATTCATTCGTGTATGTGCATGCAGGTAGATACAGGTGTCAGCAGTACACATGTGGAGAGCAAGAGTATACTCTGCAGGGGCCAGCTCTCTCCTTCCACCATGTGGGTCCTGAGGAGTAAACATAGATCATCAGGCATGACAGCCACCTCCTTTCCCCACTCAGCCAGCTCTCTGGTTCTATTATCTTTCAAATATATTTTTTTCTAATGCATATTACCATTGTCACAAATGTATGTTTCTCAAATGAATGCATAACACAAAGGCATATGTGTTTTAGATCAGTAATTTTAGGGGAGGGATGTTCTGTCAACCGTTAGTGGAATTGATTTGTTTTTACTAGGAGTGAAAATATGTGCCATTGATGGTTTTCATTCAAAATTTTCCATTTCTGTAAAGGCTTGTGAGTCTTTGTAGCTTTGATTACATTCTAGGTAAAGAGATTAAATACTGTGTTACTTATAAAAGAAATATGTTACATGCTATAAAATGCTTTTATAGCAAAACTGCCTCTAAATTTATTTCTGAATAAAACTTGATATGAAGAAAACACCATCTTCCTACTTTCATCTTGATGTACAATCTGCATATGGATTGTTTTGCTATTTAGGCCACCAAAAATTTATTCTCTAGTCTTCATATATATATACGGATTTTTTTCCTAGATAGAGACATTATCCACTAGACTATTTCAGCTTTTTTTGTGTGTTAGACACTGTGTATGCTGCCAAGGCTATGGAGAACAGCACAGACAAGATTGCTGTTCTCAGGGAGGTAGCGGACCCCTTGTGGAAACTTTCCAGGGTGATTATAAGATTATAAGATACATAGTTAAGAGCAGTTTAGGTTAGAAATCCTCGTGCCAGCAAGTACCCGAAATTCTAACAGTGTTGTTATCAATTGTATCTGTTGTAATTTTATGATTTTTGTTTTCTTGACAGGATTTGGGTTTGGAATACTATATAATAGGAGAATCTTTTGAGACTTCTGCTCCTTGGGACAGGTAAATTTTAATAAAATACTTTATTTAANTTTTGGTCTTTTTGAGATAGGGTCTCCCTGTAGCCCCAGCTGTCCTGGAATTAAATATACTTTTATTAGTTGGTACATGATGCATGTATGTATATATAATGCATTTTCATGTGTGAATATGTAAAGTTTTAAAATTTTATAGGAAACTGAAACTAGGAAGCTATTCCTGTCTGAATTAGTGCTTCTCTGAATGACATGTTTTCAGCCCTCACCCTCTTCCTGGTTTCAGGCCCATTTGTCTGCAACCCAGTGAACAAATACTATTGAAGCTTACATTTTGAAGACACATATTAAACACTAAGTCTCACTGTTTGGTTTTATGTAGATTTGATTTACATTCTCAAATGATTCCCATGTATAAATGATCGCTTTAAAGTTCCCCCCCAATCATAAAGCCTATTAGTCTCCTTTTTGTGATATATCCTTTAGCGATTGATATTTGTTGTGTGCAAATTAAACAAGAGTTTAACTTGCATTTTTCTGAAAGAAATCTTGTTTAAGAAATTAAGCTAGCTGGACGTGGTGGCGCATGCCTTTAATGTTAGGGTCTTTGTGAATTCAAGCCCAGCCTGGTCTACAGAGTGAGTTCCAGGACAGGGAGACCCTGTCTTGAAAACACCAAAAAAAAAAGAAATTAAGCATGAAACTTCTGCTGGAAACAGTAAACTTCTGCATCGAAAATTTTAAAAAGAGACTGAGAAAAAGGTGAAAACCACATTTGTCAGAATGTATGAGTAGGGTGGGGGTGGGGGGCAAGGAAGGGGAATGGGTCTGGATTTCATTGGAAATTTTGTATGAAATGCACAAAGCTTCAATAAAATTGGCTTTGAAAAAAAAGAAATTAAGCATGAGTTCTGTTTTTTAATTTAAGCTAAATTTTGGTGCTGGAACATACAGAAATGTCCTAAATAAGATAAATCAAAAGTATTATCTAGGTTTCTGTTTTGGAAACACACAGATACATATAAATATACCCATATATACAGTTTTCTGGAGAGAAAGAATGAGGGGAGAGGAGAACATAATGTGAAAATACTTAATATCTCAGCACTGGGCTCAGAAGGATATTAATATTTTAAAAATATGTTTTTTATTTTTCCTGGGACTAGAGATAATTTTAATGTTTATAAAGCATCATCCATTTAGATGCCACTTTTTTTTTTTTTTAAAGCAAATTGTTTCTCTTACATTCAACTGGTTTAGCCTTTGAGTTTCCTTGGTATCATTTTAGCTCTCCTGATGCTGAGTAAGACCTAGTTTTTAAACTATAGAATCTGTCAGTATGTGACCAGGGTATTTATTGGGGAATAAAATGTTGTGTGTGCACTCACACTATAAGAGCTTTGCTTTCCAGATGAAGCAAAGTATATAGTTAAAAGTGTTTATTACAGTCATATTTTAAAAGATGAATTAAAAACTAAACACTACTGTTAAAAATTATCCAATCTTCTCCCCTTAAAGTATTATAACTGTCCCTTTTTGTCTATTTTCACTGACTACTCCCCTTTATTTTTGTTTGTTTGACAGTCTCACCATATAGCTCAGCCTGGCCTTAGTTCCCAGTGCTTTTGCCTCAGACTCTCAAGTACTGGTATTGTTTGTTTCCCTGTGCCTGGCTCTGTTGACGTTTAATGCCAAACAGCCTGACATAGCACAATAGTACTTTATATGTGGTGAGTCTGTCAGATTGGGTTTTAGTTTGGGAATAAGCTACTAAGCATTTGAAATAGCATTGTTATTATTAATTGAATTATTTTTAAATTAAAGAAACATTCCTAAGCATGAAGTAAAATTGGTATTCATATAACCCAGAACTGAATTTTCCTTAATAGTGTGCTTTATTTTTGGCTTTTTGTTGTTGTTGTTTCTTGTTTTTTAAGACAGGCTATCCCTGTAGCTTCAGTTGGCCTGGAACCCAATATGTAGACCAGGCTGCCTGGATCTCACAAAGATTGTTTCCCTCTGCCTCCTGAGTGCTGGGATTAAAGGCCTGGGCCACTATGCCTGGTTTATTTTTGGCTTTTTAAAAATATAAACATGTTGAAATTCAACTTAACTTTGCAGTTGGGTTCTCCTGAATGTAGGGAACTCCATGAAGGAGACTTGAGTACACTGTTCTCACTAGCATTTTCTTAGGGTAAAAACCAGACAGAACTTTGCAATTATAAACAGAGGACTCAAGTGATAAGGCTTATGTCTGTTCTTGAAGGAGTAGCTGTGAAAGCTATACTTCAATCCTAGCACTTGGGAGGCAGAGGCAGGCGGATCTTTGTGAGTTCAAGGCCAGCCTGGTCTACAGAGTGAGTTCCAGGACAGCTGGGGCTACAGGGAGACCCTGTCTCAAAAAGAACAAAAAAAAAAAAAAGTATGAGCTGAAGTTTGCCAGATACACCAACATTTATCACTGAAAACTCTGTGCTGAACTTACCTCTCTCTTCTAGGGTTATAGATCTGTGTAGAAATGTGAAAGAAAGAATAAGGAGGGAGTGCAAAGAGAGGGGTGTTCAGTTTGCGCCTCTGTCTACATGCAGGTATGTTGTAAGACTTTATCCATACATTCTGAGAAAGTATTGTTGTCAAGCTTCCTTGTTATATGAGTGTATGATGTGTGTATGATGTGTGTGAGTGTGTGTATTATGTGTATGAGTGTATGATGTGTGTGTGTATGTGTATGAGTGTATGATGTGTGTGTGTGTATGTGTCTGAGTGTATGATGTATGTGTGTGTATGATGTGTGTGAGTGTATGATGTGTGTATGTGTGTATGATGTGTGTGTGTATGATGTGTATGATGTGTGTATGTATATGTGTGTGTATGATTTGTGTGAGTGTATGTGTGTATGATGTGTGTATATGATGTGTGTATGATGTGTGTATGATATGTGTGAGTGTGTATATGATGTGTGTGTATGATGTGTGTATGTATGATTTATGTGTGTGAGGGTGTGTATGATTTGTGTGAGTGTATGATGTGTGTATGATGTGTGTGAGTGTGGGCACATGCATACCAGAGCCAAGTGCCATGGTGTGCTGTGGAGAACGGCTTTGGATCAAACTCAAGTGCTCAGGCCTGCTTGGCCAGCACTTTACCCATGGAGCCATTCCACCAGTCCAAAAGTATTTGTTTTACTCAATGGTGAGAAACAATTTTCCAATTAAGGAAAAGCTCCAGTCTGTTCAGGTTCACTGAGCTTCTTCTAGCACATTGTTAGGACTGTGTCCTTCACAGACCTTAGCCCTTTAGAAGCAGAACATTGATTTGTGAGTGAGCCTTCTACCCTATCAGGACATCATACCCTATCAGGATATCATGGCAGTGAGGGGAAATGTCTGAGCTTCTGGAAAAAGGAAGCATTCCTTCATTCCCTGAAGCTACAAACTACATGTAGCTGCATGGGACTTCAGTTCTGCATAGCCAGTGCACCTCCGCTTCATCAGAGGAAGAAACCTTTGACCATGTTCATTGCTGATTAAACCAATGGGAATGGAATAAAGAATGAGAGGAGGAAAGATTCAAGTGATGGTTAGCTCAGTGCTTTCCAATAGAAATTTCTTTGAGAATGGGAATATTCTGTATTTTTACTGTTAAGTTTGATAGCCACAAGCCACACTGGCTGTTTAGAGTTTTAAATGGTATTAGTGTGATTTGCAGAGCTGAAATTTAGATTTTATTTTAAAAATTGTTTTAAGTTTAAAACCTCACCTGTAATTAGTATCTTCAGTAGTAGACAGTGAATGGTTAACTGGTGATTTTAATCTCTTTTAAATAGCAAAGCCCAAAAGGAAGTTTTTCCGAGAAGCAACACTTTATATTCAGTCTTGTAATATAATGTAAACACCAAAAGATTAAATGTGTCAAGACAGAGTTGAACATTTGACTCTCTAGAGAGTTATGAATCAAATTATAATGGGAAATTAATGGAAATCAGAACACATCATGAGAAGAGAACCTTAAAGCAAATGATAACACCATCCTACGTTCTATAATTGCCTCATGTTCTTTCCCCTTCCCCCCACCTTTTAGCCTCGCTCTCTTGTTCTGTGTCTCCTGTTCCTGTCTTTCTGTCTCTCCTCTCCTCTCTCTCTCTCTCTCTCTCTCTCTCTCTCTCTCTCTCTCTCTCTCTCTCTCCCTCCCTCCCTCCCTCCCTCCCTCCCTTCCTCTCCGTGCGTGCGTGTACGGTATAGAGGAAATATCAAGAATACATTTCTAGTATTGTAGACGGAAATAATTTACATTATTAAATGAATAAAATATAGATAATTTTGGAAGTAATAAAGTATTTCTATTACGTATACCTGATACTGGACTTGGAGAACTGGTATAGCTCTTCACTGCAGCATTTTCTGAGTAAGACTGACCTGACTGATGATGGTTTTGACTTTGGATGTTTAGACTACTAAAATAAGTTATACAAGCTACTCAGCACTTATTATGAAACAGGCTTTGTGTTGGATGATTTTTCCCAGTTGTTGGCTAATGTAAGTGTTTAGAGCACAAATGAGGTCTGCTAACCTATGAAATGCTTGGTAGCTAGGTTTATTCAGTGCATGATATTTGTTCCTCATAATAATTTCTTTTCTTTTCTTTTTTTTTTTAAATACTTCCTTCACTAGGTTAAGATATATCTCTCTTTGTGATATGCGTTTCTCTGATTTCTCTGACTTTATCTCAGCCTGGGAAGTATACTTGAGTCTTGTTCCAGCCTAGGAACTAGGGTCTACCTAATTCTTTATCACTATGACAATTTTCAAATATTTTCTATAAGATGGCTATGCATCTGAAGATGAGAGGAACCGTTCTGCTTGGCAGTGATGTAATCTCTTCATGCTCTTGTCTTATTAAAATGTCTTTATCACTTAAACTTTGAGTCAGTTAGGCCTATCATGCTTTTGTGGATTTTGGATTGTGCTTATATATGAAAGATAAACTGTAATACATTGATACTGAGTTTATTGGAAAGTAGCAATGCTATTAAAATTTAGTTATATTTTCTGTTTTTATATTAATGATTCTCTTACACAGTGTGTGCTTTACTAATTTCTATAAACATATTTTATTTATCTTTGGTTTTTAAAATTCAGTTATTCCTAATGATAGCACTTTCATAATTAAAATAGTTACCCAATTTTCTTAAACTTGTAAATCTGGCTCTTAAAATGTGAGGAGTATTCAAGAGATCTTTTTATGAGTGTGAATTAACACTAAAAAACACAGCTGGTAAATTGACACAACATTGTTAAACAGTTCATTTCTTCTGTTCTGAGGCACCTAACATTTGGTCTGAAAGACTATTGAATTTTTAAATTAGATTTTGTTTGTATTGTGTAGTAAAAAACGTGTTTTCTTTGCATTTGCTACTTCTGTTGGGTTAAATTCTTTGTGGGAATCTCAATAGCTTGTGCTTGAGATGTGACTATGAACACCCTTTGAAATTTGGAAAATTCAGATATTTATCACATATATGATTTAGTGATTTAAACACTCTTGATATCTTTTATATGTACACATCAAGTGCACACATGTGGAGTCGATATTATCTTAAGGTCATGCCTCTGCATTTGGTGTGATCCTTCATTTTGTGTTTTCAGTTCCTTACTAAGGATTAGTGTGGACTTAGTGAAAATGCCTTGTTTCACACCATCGGATCCTATTTGGTGTTTGAACGTTTCATTCTGAATCACGTTTATATCTGTTAACTTTGAGAGGTTGGGAAGACTTGTAACTAGTCACCACATTCTATCTAGTCTCTTTGTGGCTTTTCTTTAGCAGCAGTATACTAAGATGTTCCTTGTTGTCTGTTTTAACATCTGAATAAGATGGTGGTTCTGTTCATTTCAGGTCAATTGAAAAATTATTTTCATTGCTTTACAACTTTATTTTCTTTTTACTTTGGGGGCATAATAATCTAGTCTTATAGAAAAAGTTCCAAAAAAAGTCTCCTATGTTCATTTATTTTCCTGCTCAGTGATGAAATATTCTGACAAAAGCCACTTGAAGGAGAAAGGTTTTATTTTTTGCTCATGATTCAGGGTTACAGAAATCATGTCAGGGTGAGGGGTGTTGTGAAGACAGCAGGGGCCTGGAACAGCTGGGTGGGTCAAATCCACCATCAGGAGACAGAGGTGTGAACACATGCTGTTGCTCAGTTCCCTTTTTTCACTTACATAGCCCAGGATCCCCACCCAGGGAATGTTCCTGCCCATAATTAAGAAGGATTTTCTTACATCAATTGTTATAATCAACATAATTCCCCCACTGATGCACCCAGAGGAACATCTTCTACAGTGAACCATAAGATCACATTCTCATATGCCTTTCACTTATTGTTCCCAAATGTTAAAATTTTATATAGCTAAAGATTAAAAGTGTAAAAGTCAGTATTAACTAATACTATTAACTAATGAAGTCTGTTTTTTAAGCTACCTAAAGCTGTTGTCTATCTTCATATTCTCTCAAGATCTAGTATATCAGAGATGGCAAGATATCACCCTTTAATTGTCATTAAACTGAAAATAGAATGACTGACATGTCTCACTCTTCCCTCTGTATTCTGATGGGGTGTCGTGTATTCACTGGAGAGAGCTTAAGAGTCTCTTCTAGTACATTTAAACTGTGTTTAAGAAGGTTACTGATACTTATTTCATAGCTACATTTTCAACTGTGCAGTCTTTCTTTTCTTTTTTCTTTTTCTTCCCCATCAACAGCAATGATTTCAATCTTTTTTCTGCTCAGAAGTTCTTGATCCATAAGAATCTAATCCAGTGAGACCAATATAAATATATATATATATATATATGTCAGAGCATTTATGTAGACTTTGAGGAGGTTAGGACTTGGCCATGCTTGGAATTGTCAATGTAGACTTTTAAAATAATGAAAATGAATTTAGTTGATATTTGCATACTCATGTATTCTGTGTAGTTCATGTTTCTTTTATCAACAGTGCTGGGCCATGAATGGATCCAAGTTCCTTGTCTTTAATCTGCTTTCCTCTGGGGTCGATAGATATTTTGTGGCATGTCTGTTTACTGTGGCAATATAAGATGTATCTATTTGTATAGACTTTTGAAAAATAGTGGAGCTATGCCTCAAATATTGTCATATATTACTCACATGAAGAACTACACATAAAATTGGTTGAATATATGAAAGAGGAAAATATGTTACTTATACTATCAAGATAAAGGTCTTTTAAGTGTTATGCTTTTGTTAAATGTTTTAATTATGTATTTTAAGGCAATTTATCTTAATACTTACCTGATTATATTTTAAGTCAGTTAAATCTGTTTTCACAGATGTAAGGCTCTGTATGGATTTTATCTTTTTGTCTTTTAGGGTGACACAGACTTATGATGCAGGTGCATGCATCTACTTCTATTTTGCCTTTAACTACAGGGGAATTAGTGACCCACTGACTGTGTTTGAACAAACTGAGGTAATTTTTGAATATGTGCATATAGCTTTTATATTCTTTTTTTTTTTTTTTATTTCTGTATGTGTATGAATGTACTGTCTGCATGCAGGCTTGTGCACCCGTGTCGTGCAATGCCGCGGAGTTCAGAAGAGGGTGTCAGATTCCCCTGGAACTGGAGTTCTCCTGGAATTGGAGTTCCGGACGGTTCTTAGCCGCCATGTGGGTGCTGGGGATCGAACCCGGGTCCTCTGTAAGAGCGGTCGGCGCTCTTAACCGCTAGGCCATCTCTCCAGCCCCAGCTTTCATATTCTTATAACAATTTAAATGAACTCTAGGATCAACTTAGAGATTATTAGTTTGATTCTCTTTAACCACACGTGGCTCTAGGCCACTGAAGGAAAATGTATTGAATTGTCAGTCTGAAATCCATGTTCTGTATTCCTCTGATTGTTTCTTTCAGTGTGATATAGCCAATTAAGTTAAATAACAACAGGAATCTAATGACTGTAGGAGCCCTCCATATCACTGGCAGCCCCATCTCCTGGTGGTGGCTGCTGCTAACGTCAGCACCAACCCTCATGTTCTTGGTTTGTGTGGTTATATTATTCCAGGTTTGTGAATGTTTAAATGATACAGCTATATATAGGTCCTTGGAATTCATTTGCTAGCAGTTTCTATTACATTTCTGAGGTGGCCTTAAGCTACTGATTTCTATAAAGTCATGTATAGGTGGCCATATTTCTCATTGCAAGCCTTCATAGAGTTCCTCCACCAAACATGTTTCTTGAAACACAGGTGTCCTCATTTGTGCCTGCCACAGGTAGACCATTTTAATGGCTCAGCTGTTATGGTTAGGTTTGGTTAGCTTGTTACCCTTCTTTTTCTTTTTTTCCTCTTTAATGGATTTTTTGAAATATAGTTGAAATATAGTAAATTGTACATATTTTAAGTGTACAGTCTGATGAATTTTAACATATGTATACATCATCGTAGTCAAAATAATGGATATTTGTATCATCAAAAGGTTGAGTATATTCCTCTGTGTGTGTGTGTGTGTCCCCGTGTGTCCATGTGTCTGTCATGGGCATATATGTACTGTAACACACAGGTGGACGTCAGAGGGTAATCTGATAGACTTGGCTCTCTTTCTTCACTCTGTGGATCTCAAGAACTAGTTGTTCAGGCTTAGTGCCAAGCCCCTTTACTCAGCAGCCCATAAAATTAAGTGCATTTTTATCTCTTTGCCTTGGTTCTTAAAAGTCCCTTTCTCAGCTGGGCATGGTGGTACATAACTATATATCCAGCCTCGGGGAAGCAGAGACAGGAAGAGTGGAGCAAGTCTGAGGGCCAGCTTGGTTTAGATAGTGAGTTCCAGGCCAGCAGCCCTGGCTGGGAGCAAACAAAAAAGTCCCTTCCTTGCAGTCCACAGAGTGAAATTATTTCTGTTTCCCTAGTCCTGACTGTCATTGACTGCACCCTACTGATCTCAGGAAACTGTTTTATTTGAAGTAATTTGTTAGAAACAGTAAGCACTTAGAGCAGAGCCCAGCATACTTAGGATTCACGTTGAAAATTGTAACTCCAAGTACTGAAGGTTCATAATGAGTATTTTGCAATGAGGTGTGGTTCATCTGTTCCATCTGGGCCATCTTCTACCTTGGCTACCACTGGGGGTTTATATACACCTGTGAAATCCTGAGAAGTTCAAGACAAAGTAGGTATTTACCTCATGGCCAATAAATGTTCTTGAATCATTAAGAATAGAAGATAAAGGGGACTAGGGAGATGGCTCAGCAGTTAAGAGTACTGGGTGCTCTTGTAGAGACCTGGGTTCAAGTTTCCAGCACCCACATGGCAGCTAACAACCATCCTTATTTGCAGTTCAGGGATTTGATGCTCTCTTCTGGCCTCTGCTGGGATTGCACAACATGGGTGCACTTACATGCAGGCAAAACACTCATACACATAAAATATAAATAAATAATGTATTTTTTTGGTCTTTTTGAGACAGGGTTTCCTTGCAGCCCTAGTTGGCCTGAACTCACTATGTGGACCAGACTGGCCTTGAACTCGCAGAGATCCTCCTGCCACTGTGTCCCAAGTGTTGGGATTAAAGGTGTATGCTACCACGCCCAGCATAAATAAAATTTTAAAAAAGAATAGAGGGTCCAGACCAGCTGGGACAAGGAGACCCTGTCTCAAAAAGACCAAAAATAAATAAATAAATAAATAGAAGAAAAAAAATAGAGGGGCTAGAGAGATGGCTCAGTGGTTGAAGAGCACTGGGTGCTTTTGTAGAAGATCTGGGTTTGGGTCTCAGCACCCACATGGTGGCTAAGAGCTGTCCATAACTCTAGTTTTAGGTGATCCAGTGCCCTCTTCTGGCCTCCACAACACAGATGCACTATGTGCAGGGAAAACACTCATCCACATAAAATAAAGAATAAAAGTATGATGAATGATATATATGAAAGTCTCATACTGAAGCCCATCACTTTGTATGCTAACCCACCCCCCCCAAAAAAAATTAAAATTAAAATAGGGCAAAGGAATAAAGCAGGAAAAGAGGAAAAAAGAGAGTATCAAAGGCAATTCCAGTTTCTGTTCCCTTCACTGTGTATTTAATTTTTCTATACTTTGTTATGCGTTGATCTTTTGTTTATTCTGTTTGGGGTTTTTTTTTGAGACATAGTGTCTCTGTAGCTGCAGCTGGCCTGTAACTTGCAAAGTAGACCAGGCTGGCCATGATCTCCCAGAGATCCTCCTGCCTCTGTTTCCTGAGTCTGGGCTCAAAGGCATGTACTACAAGGCCCAGCTGTGTTTATCATTTTAACACAAGAGTGTTCCATAAAGACAGTTGGCACTTAGCATTTTAGATAGCCATATAACTAAAAGCAATTCTATCCCATGTCAAATAAGAAATGTTCCCCCATAAGAGTTCTCATGGTTGATCCCTAATAGCTTTATAAGTAATCCTGACTCTGATGCCCATAGTATGATAGTAGGCATTTTGACCTTTTGGGAAAAAAATTGTATTTATTATTTTTATTTTATGTGTATGAGTGTTTTGCCTGCATGTATGTCATGCAGTGCCCACAGAGGTCAGAAGAAGGCATTGGATCCCCTGAAACTGGAGTTATAGGTGGTTGTTAGCTACCATATGGTTGCTAGGATCTGAACCTGGGTCCTCTGCAAGAACAGCCAGTGCTCTTAACCACTGAGCCATCTCTCCAGCCCCAATTTTCTTTCTCTGTAAAGTGGGATTGATTATAATCCTTTCATAATGCTGTCATAGAAATAAATGAAATATTCAGGCAAATTGCTTGGTGCCTTTTTGGGTATTTGAAGGGTGGTCAGTAAATATTAGCCACAAATTCTTGTTGATATGAGGTGTCTGCTGAATGTAGAACTGCACTTTTAAAGCTAGACTGCATGTATTAATTTTGAACCCAAGAGAGAGGAATAATAGCCTGCCGGTTTATTATTAACCTAAGGAATGTGTGCTTCTTTGGAAGATGGGTCTTGTTCTTTCACTCCAAAGTGAAATCTAAATAACAATGGTTTGTGCTCTGTCCACTTACAGGCAGCTGCTAGAGATGAAATCCTTGCCAATGGAGGGAGCCTGTCACATCACCATGGAGGTATTTTCTTAAGGGATGGGGAATAGAATTTCTAATATTTCTACTTTTTAAAATATTTGGTTTAATAAAATCCTGAAGAGTCCCCATGTGAGTAATTTGAGACTGCTTGAGATTCCTTAAATTAACATTTTTATATCTTTGAATAGCTCTGACCAATAATATGCTTAGTTTGACAAGCCTGTCTTGGTATAGAACCTATCAGCTTTCTAAGTTCTCAAGGTTGTTGTGTTACTGGAGAGCAGCTTGCCCTGTCTGGAGGTATTTGACCACTATAGCTCAGGTTTTTAAAGAAAGGAAAAGAAAAACAAGACTTGTACAAATGTTTTCAGACATTATTGGATATAGTTGAACATCAATTGTAACTATATTGAAGAGATATTGTTCTGCTCATCCAAATTCAAATTCATCAATAGGATGTGAAAAGATGTTTGTCTGTGTGTGTGTGTGTGTGTGTGTGTGTGTGTTTGTTTGTTTTAAAGATTTTAAACACTGTTCTCTTATTGTGTGTTAGTCTTTTGGGTAAGTCAGATTTTTTAGAATTTATGACATCACCAATAAAAATGATTATTGCACATCTGGTTTTGTTACTAATAAACAGAAAAGTAGTATGATGCAGTCTTTTACAAATTAAACAGATATTCTGTCAATAAAATTGTAAGTTTTTGAAGTGAACCTCAAGTTCTCTATAACAGAAATTTCTTGTAAATATATTCTTCAATGTAATTATGTACTTAGAAAAAATAAATACATAGAGGCTTAAAGATATTTTTTGGAAGATTCATGAAGACAGCATCCTAAAAATTAAACACTCCTGCATGCCCTGGACTCTCCATAGCCCTCTTTTTCCTATTTGAGTACCCCTCATAGTCTGTATTATCTAATATGCTACATCTCTGTATTAAAATCACTTGGGGACAGGGATTTTTGCTATGTGTTGCTATATACCAGTACCTAGAGCTACTTGGCATATTCAGCCTCCTTACGTGTGTGTAGCATGAATGAAAGAATTTTGGTGGAAAAGGCATATTTTGTAGAGTGCCTTTCTCTTACGCCAGGTCTAGAAAAGACTGATGATGTAGATAAATGAAATAGGAAGATAATTCTAACAGTATTTTATCAGTTTAATCTTTCACTGTCATCTTTTTTTCTTAACTTCCACAAATGAATGTTTTAGTTAGTTGGCTGATAAGTATTAAAGTGGATGCGTTCTCCCTGTAGATTCTTTTCTTTAGATGTTATTTTTTTCATTTTCTTTTTTTGGTATGTATGTTTATATGTATGTATGCATGCATGGTTTTGCATGTGTATAGGTACAGATGCATTTTTGTACAGATCTGTATTTGGGGGCCTGAGGTTGAATCCCCCTTGATCAACCTTCTACCTTGTTCTTTGAGGCAAGGTTGCATGTGAGGCAGGGTCTCTCAGAGGTTCTAATGAATGTTAGAATGGCATAAATGAAGAAAGAAGGAAATTGATATTAGAATGTCTCACATGGAATTAAAAGCTGAGGTTACATCCCTAGTTCTATACTATGAAAGTTGGGAAATGTAGGATACTCATTTGTAATAATAAATATGAGAGATGACCAAGAATAAGGATTGCTGAAGGTTTAGAAGGAGGAGATGGAAGCTTAATTGTCATTCGGGTAATTGATTATTGAGTGAGCTATTTCCTTAGTTGTGAGGTGATGGTCTCAGTTTACTCAAATTTTTCTGTGCGAAAAAGTTTTGCAAAAATTGAATATGGCCAAATAACCTGAAGCAGTGCAGAGAGCCACACTCTTTTTCAGTGGTTAGTAGCTCTTTTATTTCTTAGGAGTCTGTGAGGATATTCAGGTCTTTGTGGCAGTAGTTGTACGTGAGTTGGCCAAGAGGAGATGTAGCAGAAGTGCTGATGCTGCTTTCTCAGGTACACCAAGAGCTCTGCTCAGATCTAAGAGAGCTTGCACAATTGTACATGACTTCATGAGTCTCTAAAGCTCTCACTGCAGAGAAAAAACACATTTAAAATAGTAAGCAGAATTAAACAACTCCAGTACAGATATACTTGAAACTCGAGTTTTATTTGTGAAAGTTAGAAAGGCTCATTATATTAGTCAGTACACAGAAATGAAATTAATAAGCAGTAATTGGGAAACTGTAAACCTCAACTTGTAATATATTGATTCTTTAATTCTTGGACCCAAAGCCAATTAGTAAATAGCTCCTTATAGGTTCTGTTATTGGAATGTTTCCAATGAAGACCCCAAGGCCCTTGAGTGTTAGTAACTTACTGAAAATATGAACAGTTATTGCTAGTGCCAGGTTTGAATTTAGACTCAGGTCTCCCTGTCTCCCTTTATTCTAGAAGCCTAGAATATCTGAAATGGTTAAAACTATTTAAAAGATTGAAATTGAATATCTTTGAAAAGAGATACATGGTGCTGGAGAGATGGCCTAGTGGTTAAGAGCACCGATTGCTCTTGCAGAGGACCCAGGTTCGATCCCCAGCACCCACATGGCGGCCGAGAACCGTCTGAAACTCCAATTCCAGGAGAACTCCAGTTCCAGGGGAATCTGAAACCCTCTTCTGGCCTCCGCGGCATTGCATGACACGGGTGCACAGACCTGCATGCAGACAGTACATTCATACACATACAGAAATAAATAAAAATTAAAAAAAAAAAAGACCAAAAAAAGAAGAAAAAAAGTTTAGGAAAAGAAATACTGTTTGTTACTGAGGTGTACTTGTTGTTAAGAATATAAATTTTCTGGGCGTGGTGGCGCACGCCTTTAATCCTAGCACTTGGGAGGCAGAGGCAGGCAGATCTTTGTGAGTTCAAGGCCAGCCTGGTCTACAGAGCGAGTTCCAGGACAGCTGGGGCTACAGGGAGACCCTGTCTCGAGAAGACAAAAAAAAAACCAAAACAACAAAACAAAACAAAAACAAACAAATATATATATATATAAATTTTCCTTTTTGAAATTGCCTGAGATAATTACCTTATTTTAAACAGGTGCCCCAGAAAGGAATGTCTTTTAACTTCTACATTATAGGTATTTTGATTTTTTTCCCCCTCAATTCTTGTCCATATATCGTTTTCCTTTTTGGTTGGTTTTCAAATTCATGATTATAGGCATTTAACATGTTAGCAATATCAGGTACGAAAACAATGCAGGTCAACTCCTCATGTTACAGTCAGATCCTTCATTTAACTTGTGTATATTTTCAGGTTCTAGGTTTAGAGACCTTTATTTGTTAAATACTTCACTTTGGGTGAAATATTTATTTTAGAAATAATTGGATTGAATGCAAATCCAGGAAGGATTGGTTTCATATTAATTTATAGAAAATCTCTGTTGCATTAAAATGTAAATCTTTTTTTTTATCTTGTTTCTCATACTTACTTTCTTTGTGGTTGGAAATAATGACTGCATGGAAACAAACTCCAGACTACTATTTTCCTGAAATGCTTAGAAAAGGACCTCGGCCCGCTGAATAGAAAGTATGTTTCAGGTGTGCTTACCTAGTGAGGCTGTGTCCTGTTAAGCTGCTCCAGAGTTGAGTGCCCCTCTCATAGTTTCATTCCTCTTTCACCCACTTCTCTGGTGACTGAACCTCACAATTTAAAACCATCCTGAAGAGGTGTGATGATGACTGCAAATACCAGGCTGTCACCTCTTTTAGCCATTGTCTTAGTTCAAATTCATTTCCTGGTGGGACACTGAAGTAGCCTCAGCTCTGGCTACTTCTGCTCTGATCCCCTGCCCTCGCTTCTCTTGACTACCTAGGATAAGTCAGGGCTTCTCCTCACATTCAGAACAAAAACCAGACTCCTTAACAGGCCTTTAAGTATATAGTGGTATGTTCATCCCTCTCTCTGTCCTCTGACTGCATTTCCTGCACACATTAGTTTTCCTCCTGTTTCTCAGACATAACCAGTCTCTTTCCCCCTCAGAGCTCATACTGCTTATTCCCCATTTTCTGGTGTTTTCTTTTGTTCTTCCTCTGAGATGTTGCATGGCTTTCTTTACCTGATCATTTAGGTCTCTAGTACAAATGTCATTTTCCTAGGATGTCTTCCCTGCTCCCTATGTAGTTCTTGTGATCCCCATTTGAATTCAGTTCAGTGAGGGTCCTGATTTTATCATGCTCTATTCTCCAGTCCCCAGAGCCCTAAATATTTATTCTGCATGGTTCTGTTTGGAAATGCTCTTGAACATGCTCAGTGAGAGGACAAGGGGAATCCCCAGACGTCATAGACTCTTTGATAGCTTTGGATCTCATGGTAGAATACAGTAGTCTCATTGCTCCTTGTTATTTAATGTCAAACACTACATAACATGCCAGGCGTAGTGGTGTGGATCTATAATCCCAGGGCTTCAACTTATACAGGAGGATCAGATCTTCAAGGTCATCCTCTGCTACCTAGCAAGTTCAAGGCCAGCCTGAGTTGCATAAAACCCTGTCTCGAAAAGACAAAAAAAAAAAAAAAAAAAAAAAAAGCGGAATCACCAAGCCTTGCCTAAATATATAATCATATTAATTATAGAAAGATTCAGCTTATTTCACAGTGTTTCTTGGAAAGTATAGTAGCCGGGTGAATCAAGTAAAATTATGTACATTTTCTGTGTACTCTGTTCCACCACCCATTTTAGTGTTCTTTTATAGATGCCTTAGATTTGTAAGTTTCCATTAAAACTTGTTTTAAAGCATATATAATTACTAAGCTTGTTAGCATCCTCCTCTATTGCTAGTTCCTCAGGAAACTTAAGACAGGAAGATCATAAATAAGTCCAAGTCTTGCCCTGGCCACAGAGAGACTTCAGGTCCTCCTTGGGCAATTTATTTTGAGACACTGTCTCAAGATAAAAAGAAAATAATGTCTGGGAATGTAGTTGAATAGTAGAGTGCTTAATTGTCATGCAGAAGCCCTGGGCTCAGTCCCAAGTACCACACACACAAAATAGGAGTTCCAGATTTATTACTGCATATGAGTGATAGATACACATGTATACAAGTTTGAATATAAGCTCTGAAATCAAATCTAGCTTTGAACTTACCTCACTAAGCCTAGAGAAATAGTTTCTCTGAGTTACATTTGTCTTTACCTGTAAAACAAGAATTCTACTAGTTCACTGCCTCATAATAAGATGTAACTGATAATGTCTTGAGAGCATGTAAAATGCCTTTCTTGTGGTATGCCGAAAATATTGTAGTACATTTAAGCAGTGGTATTGTGTGGAGCTCTGGTTTATTTTCTCTAAAAAAATATTTATTATTATTTTTAATTTTATGTGTATTACCTACATGTATGTGAATGCACCTATGTCATTCAATGCCTGCAGAGTAAAAAAAAGGGTGGGTGTTGGATCCCCTGGACCTGGAGCTACAGATGGTTGTTAGCTCCATGTGGGTGCTGGGAACCAAACCCATGTCCTTTTTGCAAGAGCAGCCAGTAATCTTAACTGCTGAGCCAGCCCCTGGTTTATTTTCTTAGTCTTTTGCACTAACAGAAAAAAGAGTTACTATTTGGAAAAGATATATAGATTCAGTATAACTTCATAAAGCAGAAACTTTTCAATCTTAATTTTAAGTAACATTTAATTGTGCTTTCAAACAATACTAAAGCTTATGTGAGATCACTTATTTTTATGTGTACTAAGATTTTCCTCATTTGCTTCCTCAACTAAAACCTCAGGCCGACCTCAGAGTAGCATCGGTCTTTATTGACCTTCAGGCAGTGTCATGACACTCTCAGTACCATTTGTTTTTTGTTTTTTAGTCCCAAGTAGACCTGCTGGTTAGGGGAGTATTGATGCAATTTCTCTTGGAGGGCTTGGCCTGTAATTGTGATTAATAACAGTTGCTTTCACTATCTGGAAACAGACAGGCTGGTTTGTCTGCCTACAATCATGCTGTGATAAATGGAGCTATTTTAACTCTGGCTTTGTGTATCAAAGAAAACAGATGTAGTCTGGAACTGGAGGCTGTAGGAAATAGAAAGTCTGCTTAAGTTAATCTTCATAGCTCTTGTTTTTATAACTGACATGCTGGTCAGTTTAAAAAGCAGAGTTTATGTCAGCTGTCTATTTAACTTCAGCTTATGACTTGAGTTACTCATTTTTTAAAATTACACCTAAGTTGTTGTTAGTAGGTAAAATATCTTAAGTATAACCAGTCTTAGTTTATTTGGTGTCTAACCAGAATCGTTTCCTAATATAATCAAAGGACAGCTATTACTAAATTGTCTGGTTTTGGGGAGTGGGTTGTCTTAGCAGAAACAAGTAGTATCAGAAGCTTTAAAAGTAAAAGAGGCTGAGCAGAATATCAGTCTTGGGACCATTTGTTAAAACCTGTAGTATGAAGTAAAAGGCACACAGTCGAAAAGAAAGAAAACTGTTATTATGTGATTGTGAACAAATCTCAAGGACTACACAAAACAGTCTGCAAGAGTACAGAATATAAGATCACATACAAAAATAAATTGTATTTCTATGTACACACATCAAATTTAGAAACCCAAACTTAAAACACAACTGCATACACAATTGCTTTAAACATACATATTTATAATAAAATACATAGGCATAAGTATAAGAACACATGTGACATATGTATCCTAAAATTATAGAATGCCAGTGAGAGAAACCAAGGGTCCTAAGAAAATACATGAAAATCATATTCTTATTCATGAATTGGAAAACTTGACATAGTAAAAATGTCAGTTTTGTCCAAATTGATCTTTTAAAATACATTTCCTATTAGAATTTCAGCAGGGTTTTTTTGTGTGTGTGTGTGTGAATCTAGAAAAGATTGTGCTAGAATTTATATGATAAGGCAAAGGAATTAGATAACTAAAATAATTTGAAAAAAGGGGGAACAGTTAATTTACTTGATTTCAAGCCCTATTATAGCTTCAGTAATCAAGTGTGTAGGATTGAAGGGAACATGTAGGTCAGTGGAATAGAATAGGGAACACAGCAGTTGGTCCACACAGCTATACCCAGTTTATTTTGACAAAATAGAAGTATAGTCCAGTGGAGAAAGCATGGCATTTTCAAGAAATTGTCCTGGAGCAGTGGTACATCTATCAGCACACATGCAAACAACCACACAGAAAGCAACCTAAATTTCATATCTGTACAAAAATTAATCCAAAGCAGGTTGTAAAGTTAAATCTAAAACTGTAAAACTTTTAGGGAAAAAAAAAAAGCATGGAGAGAAATCTTCAGGGTCTAGAACTAGGCAAAGAATTCTTAGACTGTACCCAAAAGTATAATCCACAAGAGAATACATTGATTGACTAGACTCAACTACAGGAAGATGGAGGATGGAAATTGCCCAGATGTCCTTCAACTAGTGAACCACTAAACAAATTCTGCTACATTTATATCCTGGAATACTACGTACATAGACATAAGTCTAAGAAAATATAAGTGACATATGTATCCTAAAATTATAGAATGCCAGTGAGAGAAACCAAGGGTCATAAAAAGGAATAAACTGAGCTGGGCGTGGTGGCGCACGCCTTTAATCCTAGCACTTGGGAGGCAGAGGCAGGCGGATCTTTGTGAGTTCAAGGCCAGCCTGGTCTACAGAGCGAGTTCCAGGACAGCTGGGGCTACAGGGAGACCCTGTCTCGAAAAGACAAAAAAAAAAAAAAAAAAGAATAAACTCTTAACTTATTTATCAACTTAGCTGCATCTCCATGGACTGTGCTGAGTGTGTAACAGCCAGTTCCTAGGCTTCATACTGCTAGAATTCTATAACTGTTTTGAAATGAAAAAGTTATAGAGAATAGATTGGTGGTTTCCAGGAATCAGGCGGAAGGATAGGAGGGCGTAGCTGGAGACTGGCAGCACATGAATACTTTGAATTCTGAAAGTTTTCTGCATTTTAACTCTATCAGTGCCAAAGTCCTATCTTTTGATAGCCACCAGATGCGGATAGCCTTTCCTCCACTGAGATTTCATCAGATTACCATAAGGGAACAGAGAATTTGTTGTGCATTTTAAGTTAACTCTTTTAGTTTTATTCTTTGTGTTTGGCCTTTTCTCAAAAAACTTGCAAGTTCTTTGTGATGTTTTTCCACTGAAGGAATCTTGTAAATAGATTCTAAGAATAGGTTGTTAAAAATCAGTTTAGCTCAGCCAGGCGTGGTGGCGCACGCCTTTAATCCTAGCACTTGGGAGGCAGAGACAGGTGGATCTTTGTGAGTTCAAGGCCAGCCTGGTCTACAGAGTGAGTTCCAGGACAGCTGGGGCTACAGGGAGACCCTGTCTCAAACAAAACAAAACAAAAAAAAAACCCCAAAAAACAAAACACTTTAGCTCATATCTAGCAGAACATTACAGTTATTTGTGTCACAGATAAAGCAGATTTGAGAGCTGATAAAAATTCTCTAGCAAGAATGCCCAGTCTACACTTCCTGCCTAGGAGCTGCAGGTGCTCATTCTAAGCCTGAGGTCTAGAACAGCATTATGTCTGCGATGTCCTACCATGTGGTAACCTTGCATTGGCTTTCAGCCACAGGCTTTTTTTTTTTTTTTCCTTTTTTGGTCTTTTGAGACAGGGTCTCTCTTTAGTCTCAGCTGGCCTGGAACTTCCTCTGTAGATCAGGCTGGCCTTGAACTCACAGAGATCCTCCTGACTCTGCCTCCCAAGTGCTAGGATTAAAGGTGTGCACCACCATGCCCGGCTCCACAGGGCATTATTAGAAAAGTAGCTTGGATAGTGACAATTTTCTTTGGACCTCTTAAGGAGAACTTTTAATTTCCAACAGTTTTTCATATACAAGCCTTATAAGTAAGATGTTTGTTACTCCAAAGATACCCATCCAACATTATTCTATTGTTATACACTTAACTTTTATAGTTTTTTCATGCATTTAGCAAAGCTAGTCCTCACAGATATTTTCAAGTGTAATATCTGTTAAAAGTATAATACCTACTAGGTAAAATTTATTCCCAATGTTATTCTGTACCTATGCTATATAACTCAGAAACTGTGAGGTCACATGTAGCTATTTAAATTCCTGCAATTAAAATTAAACAAAATTTTAGATTTACTTCCTTAGTTATACTAACTGTATCTCAAGTGCTGTGTGTCCACATGTAACAAGTGGCCACTATGGTGAACTATCTAGATTGATGTCTTCTTCACCGAATGTTCTGTAAGACTTCAGTCTGTGTCAAGTGCATTTTCTCCTATTGATTAGAAAAATAGCCCTCCAAATCAAATGTGGCATTAGATTCAAGTCTTTAGGTATTAACTTTTAAAATAAAATAGTGCTTGTCATTAACTGGCTGGTCTTCCTTCCATTCAACTTATATATTACTTTTTCCAAAAAATTCTGTTTGATAAGTAGCCTCAAATTTAGAGCAAGGTCACTTTAAGGGGTGGCAGAACCCTTACCTAGTATGTACAAAATCCTGGGTTCCATCCCTAGCACCACAAAAGGAAAACTCAAAACAAACTTTCTAGGCCCAGATAACCTTGCACCTCACAAAGCTGTACCACTTACTGCTGATCCAGCTGAAATAGTGGAGGTCTACCTTTATGGAAATTGCTTAGGCTTCAGGGGTGGTAAACCCTTAGGAATAACTGTACCTTAATTTTTACTTTTTATTTTAACTATTTATAGTCTTTCTGTATAGTAGATACTATGTTATATGACAGGATTACAAAGAATAATAAAATGTGATCCTTAGTTTTTCAAGGAAGATGCTGTTTTCTGTCCTTTTCTGCTCTTACCAATCTCATTTCATTAGCCTATTTAACTTGCTTTGATCTCTTTTATATAAACATTGATTTCTATTCTAAGTTAAAATTCAGATATATCAAGATGATTGATTGTGGTTCTGAAGACAGGTTGAATCCAGTTCTTATGATCTGTCACTCAGGCAGTTGAGGCAAGATAATCACAAGCTCAAGAATAGCCTGGGCTACGTATGTAGCCCTGTCTAAAAAAACAAAACATACCAAAAAAGCCAGAAAAAGAACTGACATTTTAAATACTAGCAATAAGAAAAAAGTGGTATAATTCTGGATTTAATTGCATTTATAAAGGTTATAGTATTCATCAACCTGTCTTTATCTTTTTATATTTTATTTATGTGTATGAGTGTATTGCCTGCATGTAGGTTAGTGCACCCATGTTGTGCAGTGCCTACAGAGATCAGAAGAGGGCATCAGATCCCCTGAAACTGAAGTTACAGATAGTTGTTAGCCTCTATTGGGGTACTGGGAGTTGAACCCCTGGCCTCTGCAAGAGCAGCCAAGCCATCTCTCCAGCCCTCTCAACCTGTCTTTATGATGTCAGAAGTTTCATTAGTAGAAAATAAGACAGGTGGCACATGTAGCATTGGTACCTTTGAACATTCAGTTTCTCTTTTATGAGTTATGGTCCTGTCTCAGATTGTCTTAAAGACTACATGTTATCATACCTCAGATAGATGTCTGTTGACTGGCGTTCAGGGTTCAATTTCACCAGAACCAAATAGCCACAACATAGTTTATAACACAGGTCAGGCCTCTTTCCAGGTTGAACCCCTCAAAAACATCAGATCTCCTGAATAACTTAGGGTCAGAATTGTCCATTGTTTTTCTGTTTGCATTAGTTCCTAACAAATTCTAGCATGCCACAACTTCATCTGACAAGAGGTTGAGTGTCCCTTCAGAATTAATTCTTTATATAATTTACCAGTAGTTTGGTCAGATTAATTAAGTAGAAAGATAAGAAGTGGCTCATGGGGGATGGAGCAGTGGCTCAGTAATTAAGAATGCTTGATGCACAATCATGAGGTCCAGAGTTCAGATCCCAGCACCCATGTAACAAACTGGGCATCTGGCACACTCCTGTAACCCCAGCTTCAATTGAAGCAGGGACAGGAGGATCACCAGGTCTTGTTGCCTTCCAGTCTAGCCAAGAAAACGTGAACCCTAGGTTCAGGGAGATGCCCTGCCTCAAAGGAATAGGGGTAAAAAAACCCATAAAGGCACACACATCCATCCATACATGTGTACATATACAATATGCATGCATACACATATCCATACATGTGTACATAGTATGCACATGGAGAGAAGGAAAACAGAAAGGGAGAAGCGGGCGGAGTAGACAGCAAGCCACTGAATCATCTCCACAGTCCTTGTTTATTTTTTATGCTATGTATCACACTGCAAAATACAGTGTTCCTTGGATCTATCCAAAGAGCTATGCTGAGGAAGTGATGTCAAAACCTGTCCCTGAAAGCTTCCATTTTATCTATTCTAGATCAACATGTTAAAAATCCTATTTAATTGTATACACACTATTTTTCTATTTGAAATCAAACTTAATAGTGAAATGCATTTTAATTTAAGCAGAAAAGATCCCCCAAACCATTATATTTCTAGGCTAGAATTAATAATCCTGATCTAGACAGAGTATGCTTTATTTTGTCATATGTGTCTTTGTAGGTTAACTATTACATAGTAGATACATTGAAGTAGTCTAACCTATATTTGTTATTTTTAGTCATTTGTTCATTCTTCCCTTCATATATATATATATATATACATATATATATACATATATATACATATATATATACATATATATACATATATATATACATATATATACATATATACATATATATACATATATATATATACATAAAAGGAACTATTTCTTTAATTTCAGAAAAATTTTAAGCTTATTTAAGTGTATAACACATGTGTACAGATGAGTTTAGTCAGGGAATTTATGAATATCTAGCAAGCTCTGCAACAAAAGTCCAGTACCTTGAAGCCTCTTCCTGCTCTGGGGTTAGGCCTATAGTGTTTTCATTTATTGATGCATCTCAGGCACCCCCACAAAGTTCTCCAGAATCTCAAAACCATTTCCAGTAATTGTCTGATTATTAAGGCTCACAGATGTTTTTACTTAATTATGCTTTGTCTTTGCACACTTACTCCATAGTGTAGTTGATTTGTTAAGGAAAACCAAAGATTTGAAGTTCCTTTACTTCCATAAGTCACAATTTCTCACCCCTTTCAGTTTCTGTTACTAGTAGCAGAAGCAGCGCACAGACCAACACCACCAAGGGGTTAAATTCTCTCATCAAGCATGTTTCTGAGGCCACAGCTATGCCTTCTCCCTCCTACTCGCTAGTTCACTAATCAAACGTATGTTAGATTGATTATTGTAAAAGTATAAACCATAGAAAATTTGACAAGATAGATGTGTAAATTATCCCTCTGACAGAACTAATGATGCACTCCAAGCACCTTCTGTTTTCCAGTGCTTGGAGAGTGACTTCATTAAATATGCAATGGCTGTTGGGTGGCTTCTCAGATGATGGTTCAGTTCCTTGTGGAATTGCATTATTACTAGAGGTGTAAAACCAGGCAGACAAGCTAGCTGGTGGGCGTCCTGCTGAGCTTCTAATGTGCTCCATCTTGTTGGAGCAGTTGTTTGCAGTCTTTTCAGGACAATTACATCTATAACCACAGGACACATTCAGTGAAACTATATTACAGATAACGGTGGAGACTGGCATTGACTGCTCTTCGTTCCCTCTCTTGAGCTTCCTCCACATGACTAGCACCACCCACCACTTAGAGTAGCTACTTTTTTTTCAGTCTCACAGAACAAATATGAACATAACAGATTTTTAACTTGTTTGGGTATTTAAAAATCAAAGAATTTTAGAACCAAATAGACAAAAGATTTAATCCATTTGCAGATGAGGAAGCTGAGACTGAAGCATAATAGAGAGATGCTAAAAACTCCCTATAGAACATTTTTTAGGTGACAGAGCATGTGCTTGTAGGAATGAATATTGTTTAGTTTCTAGATTTAGAGGTATCTTAAATAAAAACTTTTATTTTGAACTTAAGGTTCTTTTTTTTTTTTCTTGCTAAACTTGTTTCCCCAACTTAACATTGTAGTACTTTCTTATTTCTAAAAGCTAACCAGAAATTCCTTGCTTTCTGAGAGAATCATGCCATTATTTTGATAATTTGATGGTTTCCTGGAAAATTGGACCTGAGAGCCAGTTTGAGTTGAGGTGAAGTGGTATTTAAGGTTTCTGAAAGGCAGATGCTGTGATATATTGCTCCAGCCTGATAAATGGAAGTGTTCTTTAGACTGACAGGCTGAATACTTCAAGAAAGGCTTCCCATTTCAGTTGGCCAATTAAATCACTGTTGATGACTTTGAATAATTAATGAACATTTGTGGAAAATGGCCATTTGAATTCAATTATTATAATAATGCATATCTTTGAGAAGTACTAACTGCAAATAATCCCAGCTATAAATTAAAACACCCATTTTGTCACAGATGAGTCACCATATTGCTTTGTTTTTCAGTGCCAAAGCAGGTTGATAGTACAAAATTCTTTGCATACCCTTCCTTAGAAAAGTCTACATAGAAAAGTTGTGGTTTTTATTATTTAGCACTTTTAAAAAACAATTCACTCTGCTAATCATTGTTACTTAATTATCTGAAGTAAGACCAAAAACAAAAAATGGATAAACAGTCCATAAAACATTAAGACAGACTAGGTACCTGATTTTGCATATGTGCCAAAGGCAAGGGGGCGGGGGTGTCTCTCCAAGTCTGGAAGAACAATGGAAAGAGAGTAACCATTATCTGGGAACTAAAAGAAAATATGACTGGGAAGCTTAGAACTAGACTTTATCCTCTTTTCCCCTTTTAAAAGGGTCTTATTTTCTTATTTTTAAAATTTTTGTGTACCTTAAAATATTTTAGAGATCTATCCTGTTACTTTTATGAAATGTATCAGATAAATTCATCTCACTGTAATATATTTTTTTCAGAAAACTTTATTTTCTTGGAAACTTTGGCATATTGGAGACTTAAGGCAGGGGTCAGGCTCTTTTGAGATGCATATTTTTCTCATCTTGCTATTGGTAAAATTCTCAGTATTCTCAGTACAAGCTTTCTTCAATCTCCATTTCATAGTTTATAGACACTGTGGGGCACAGACTTCCCCCGGGAATGCATTGGGCTTAATGAGCTTGATAGTCTGGTAGGCTCAATAAATCAAATAAAGCAAAACATTTCTCATTTTTGAATAAAAGCATTTATCACACTGTGTTGTTCAGTTGTGGTCACAAGATTGATTGGTTCCTAGCATCATAGTGTATATTGAAGCATTTTTTTATTTTGTTTTTCTAGTGGGCAAGTTACGAAAGCAGTGGCTAAAGGAAAGTATCTCTGATGTCGGCTTTGGGATGTTGAAGTCTGTCAAGGACTATGTGGACCCCAGTAACATCTTTGGAAACAGAAACCTTTTATAAATCCATTAGTATCATTATGAAAAATGTTACCTTTTTAAACGATGGTTATACCAGTAATCAATTATATCATGTTCTGTGTTTCTGCTACATGTGTTTGTTGGTTTAAAATAAGTTTGTTTTCATTCTGTACTTTGTACATCTGTAGACTGACAGATGGTATTCCTTGGGTCTCTCTCTCATTGTAGGTGTCATTTCCAATTTTAGTCAGGCAGCACAAGGCTGCCAGTTATTTCAGAGTAAGATGCTGCCAGCTGTTTTATAGTGACGCTTCCTCTTGGTGAATAAAGGCAGATTTTGGTATCATCCGCTGCTTATTTAGCTTTTTTAAAAAAATATTTCTATAAAGCAGGAATCTGGGGAAAGACGCTGGGAAGTGATATTCATATGTTTTAAGAGCATATTTTACTCTGAGTAGGCCATTGAGGGAGAATATTCATTAACAGAATATAGACAGCCTATTAGGATCCCTTCATCTATACACGGTGCTTGGTCTACAGTTTTAAGTGAGTACACAATTAACACGGACTTAAATTACCAGTATACAAATTATTCTGTGAATAGATATGTCTTTTGTTCTCCATGTCTCTTTTTGTTTTGGTATGAGTTGTGTTTATAGCCCTGGGATAACCTGTTGTAACCTAATCATTCATAACATGCTTTGTAAGCAAAGCTGACTTATTACATATGAAGGGCAGGTTTACCATGAAGTGAAGGCCGTTATCCAACCTTGAGCCTTAATGTTTTTGCTGTTGTGTGTTTGTTGCTGAGCTGCAGAAGCTGCAGCAAGAACAGAAGGAAGACTCCTGAACCTAATGTCTCCAGCTTAAGGGATTAGTTGGCTAAAGAAATACTCATTAATTGGCTTTTGAATTTGAAAGCCTCGATAATTTCAACAACAAAAATCTTTTTTTAAAATTAGCCTCAAATAGCACGATAAATTTTCATGGAAAAGTAGTTTCACTTTAGTTCTTAATAATGGTTTAATGCTTTTTTGAATTACTGGTCTAACCTAAATTTTAAAAAAATGTATTAATGCATATACCATAATCACAAGTTTGAGATCTTCTATTTCTTAAGTAATAAGAACATTATCACATTTAGCAAACATTTTTACATTCAGACCTGGATATTAAAATCAGTGAAATGATTGCTTTAAATCGTTGTTGAGGTTCATGATTCGTATTTTGAGATGGATTCTTTTCTTAATGCAATACCTAACTTTTGATAATTTTTTAAATTAATATTTAATCAGATAAAGTAAGTCAAAATGCAGACGATCCTTTAAAAGGACACACCGTCTGTCTATGTAGCAACAGCTCCAAAATATGTTGGGGCAGTTTGATACCTTTTATATCTGAAGTAGCCTTAACCAGAAAAGTGAAAATTTAAAATTGACAAAATGGTATTTTTAAGTCTGCAAAATTATAAATACTTTTTAACTATGAAAATTGGCCTCAAACTAACAAATTTAACTCTGCAGGCAAATCACAGTTATTAGTTTAACTACAAAAATGTTTCTTTTCTGGAAGCTGCCTCTCTTTATTGATGATTTATTTTTAATTATACAATTTCCAGCAGATCTTTGGTTAAAGCCTTTGGTGGTTTGAAATAGCTGGACACTTGAGGAAATTGCCTCTAGAATGGTGAGATTCTCAACTTTATAAAATGCGTCTCTTCATGAAGGTGATTTCTCTAATTGGTGATCAAAATGTGACATTTCTAAGGTTCAAACACCTCACTGGAAGTGTATACATATTTCTGAGTAATTCTTTTAATAAACGGTTTCATTAGTAGATTCATTTCCTTGCATGTGATTGTTATAATATTTTTCCCAAGGTGTTTGGATTTCTATATCTTCAGAAATCAGTACTTCATATTAGGAATCTGTAAGTATAACACCTGAAATTGTGGTGTTCCCTGTACCATAGGAACTTGATGGAAATCAGTGATTTATGTTTTGTTTTTCTTTTCCCATGTATGCAGGACTCCTCACTCTTGGTTTTTAATGGTGACTACATTTTGTAGTTGGAATAATTTCTACAGGGATCATTTTGAAACACAAGATTGTTCATCAGTACTGTTTCACTCTGATTTTGTAATCAGGAAGCCTTCCCCCCACTTTTACCCACCCACTTCTAGGAGGTGCCTCGATAGAGACTTCGTGTCTCTGGAGGACTGAGTTCGTGAATATGCACAAAGCACTTAACCATGCCTCAACTTTCTCAAGTATCTGAAAATAGCTTCTCGAAGCTAAACCCAGGAGAATATTGTTTATATGAGGCATTTTAACTCATAAATTAGTTTATGTAAAATCTTAAAAGCTGTAGCCTATTTGATATTTAGTGGTGGATAACACTGACTTGTCCTAAGTTAGTCATATTTGTAATACTTTGCTTAAATTTGATGATGTCACATGTGGGTTGCGGTTTCAGTGGGAAGAGGAACTTGCTGCTATCGAGAAATGCCATTGAATACTAAAGACTCAAAGTGAATAGGCCCTTGGAGAAACTGTTGCCTTAATGTGTGGTGCAATTTATAGTGGTGCATAAGTAAATGTAGTCTTATGCTAAGTTACTTGAGCTTTTTAGTTTACTGAGAATTGTAGAGGCCACATGTTTCTTGTGTCCAGCATTTTATCACAGAATAGAGGATTAAGCTTTGCTCTTTGAGGAATGGGAGTTTGTTACTAGAAATGCTTACCTACAGAACTGTTGATCTACGGTTATTTATGAAGCTGGAACCCTTCTGATATGCATATATGTGTTGATGTATTTTGGAAAACTAAAGCTCAATAAAGGACAAGCTTCTGTCAGTGTGTATTTATATCAGATACAAATGGTTGCAACCAAACCTTTTACCCTTTATAATATTGTAACAAGGGCCTAGCTAGCATATTTAAAACACCTTTCTGCATGTTAATCCTGGAGATTTTCTGTTGCCACATTCTTTTGTACCAACACCTTCTAACTGTAGCTGATCGGAGAAGGTCTGAAGTCCTAAAGTGAAGTACAGGCTTCAGGTCCTCCAACCAGGCTAGGTTTGCTATTGAGTTATACCATAGTGACTTACTTACTGGTTCATACTTTGCCCATGACGTTGCTATAGAATGCTGTCTATAGAAAGTATATCTATAAATTGCTGAGATAGAGTGATGGACAGCTTTAGTATTTTTAGAATTTTTTCCCCACTTAATCTTTAGTGGATTTACTTTTAATTAGGGCTCAGCTGGTGACAGGAAGTTCGACAAGTGCTGGTTTCAGATGGAAGAGCCCTGAGTACTCTGCCTTTACCAGTCACGGAGCTTGGTTTTGCCCAGGGCTTTATGATCCAATATGAGCCATATGCTACAGATTCATTTCATTTTTATTAATTTCACTTTCCTGAAATGATGTTGAAATTCAGGAAGTATAAAAGGTTTATTTAAACTGTTGAAGTGTGTATCTGACATGAAGGATATAAGTTATTCAGCATTCTGTTCCTAAGCCAAATAGTGTTCTTCTTCAGTGTGAAATTTAATTATAAAAACTGCTCATATAATGTCAAGAGATTATAGAAACATTAACAAAATGGACATGGGCCCAAGCTTTTTATTTTTTTTTTATTCAAAGGAAGTGTAAAGCTGTTTTGTCAGCATCTGTTTTTTCACCTTTAGTTTTTCACTTCAAATTTCCACAGATTTGAAAATATAAAATAATTTTTTATGTTTGCTAATGTTGTTTCATCAGGATAGCCTGACCTTGACTAAAGTCCTTTGGATTTATAGCTGAATATATGATTAGCTAGTTTGTATCAATCCCTGGTTATTTTAAGGCAAAATTAAACTCCTCAGAGGTGTTCAGTCTTCTGGGATTCTGAAACATTCCCTTCCAGGCTTTGGAAATAGTGAGCATTTTCATGTTCTTCCAAGTATAGTTCTTTATCAGAGGGGAGTAAGGATCACAGATCTGTACCATACCCAAGCCAAAGAACCATCACAGAATTACATCTAGTTCTGTGAACATGAAAAGACTTTTGTTCCCAAAGGATAATTGTTTTATTTTTTTAAAGAAATAAGTAGTATATTATTTATAAAATTTTTTTAGATACTATCAATTTACACTTGGGGAGAGAAAAGAAAAAAAAACTATTGCAGCGTGGATTTTTTAAGCTACAGGCATACCAGTTTTTAAGGCACACAGTTGTTAGCAGTTTCCTCAGCAACACCACATGCACCCTTTGACTGTCCAACAAGGTACTGAAAGGCTTGTATAGGTATAGTTTCTATAAACAGGTATTTAAGTATCTCCTCTAAAATTTCACAGTGCCTTGTTGGGATTTTTTTTTTCTCCATAAACCAATCTAAAATGAAAGACAAGTCTAAAGACAAAGATGATTTAGCAGTTGAAAGCTCTTCCTCTTAAAGAACATGTCAAAGTTTGGTAATTTTATGTAGAAACCTTGCTAATCCTTTCCACAGTGTTGTTTTGAGTCATTTAGCTTAATTAACTCTATGGTGAGCCTGGACTTCTGCATCTAATCAGTCAGTGGAATTGGTGTCTACCTCCCACTCATCCATTCTCACTCCTGCTGCCCCAGCCTCATAGCCCTAAGATGGGGCTTAGCACATGTGGAATACTTGCCAAGCCTTGAGACACCTACTACACGCTTTTGGCTATTTGCTCACACAGCTCTGTGAGGAGGATGGCCTGGGTGTGGGATTTCTATTCCCTAATGTTGTGTGTCTTTGTGTGTGTGATGGTGCCTTCTGAATAATGAACATTTCTGTTCTTGGACAATGATAAGTCTTAAGAGAGATATGTGTGAGTTATATTGTTTTGCTAAGCCTGTGAAATCTTTTGACGCTGATACAACTTGACTTGAATAATATTTTATCCTGAGTCTTCCTCCATGGCAGTACATTTTCCTGCCAGTACTGTAGTGATCTTTTGGGAACTACATGTGGGTAAAAATTTGTATGTAAGCCATTATACTGCTGTAACTAATGCATACCAAACAATCCTTCTCTTTATATTTGTAGTCTTAAAAGTGGATATGTTAATGGGAAGTACAATTCCTGAGAGATTCCGGCATAGCTTTGTCAGTTCAAACTGAGCCATACTGTTTCCCACAAGGGCTCACACATAGTCCATATGCCATGCTTTTCATGTATGTTCAGAATTTTCTTTTATTGGTTTTTCCTAGACTGTATTGTTCCAAAAAGCAAATGCCCATGTGTAATTTTTTAAAGATGTGCTGGGAACAAATAAAACATTTCCCAAACCAGTCTTGTGTACAGAACTTTTTATTTTGTAGTGATTTGTGATTTTTTTTTTTTTTTTGTCTTTTCAAGACAGGGTCTCCCTGTAGCTCCAGCTGTCCTGGAACTCACTCTGTAGACCTGGCTGGCCTTGAACTCACAAAGATCCGCCTGCCTCTGCCTCCCAAGTGCTAGGATTAAAGGCATGCGCCACCACACCTGGCTTCGTAGTGATTTCTTTTAAACTTTGTCAACAACATCCTGTTCTACTCAGAACAAATGGGATACATCCTGTGGCATGAGTAGCCTCTGAGGTAGGAAAGGACTTGATACAGATGATTTTGTTTCTGCTGGTAGCCCACAGACTAGATGGAAGGTTGCACCCGTCTGGGGTCTGACACGACATGAAGGTGAGACCTGTTGGCTCCTGTCTGGCATGACCCATTTCAGTGATCACTAGCCGTACTAAGATTTTACACCTTCGCTATTTAAAATGATTTCCTACCTGGCCAGCATAAGCTCAGACTGAATGAACCTTAGAAATCATTCCATTTTCTATCTATCTACTCTATATCTAATTGCTACCTAACTTTTCTGGTCTCCAGGTCACAGCCAGTTTTCCTGAACATTTGCTGTAGCCAAGTGCATATTTACTGATTTTCCTGAAAGTCTTTTTCTGCTCCAATATCTTAATGTATTATTTTTGTTATTATATAGCTTCCATCCTCTGCAGTCATCAAGGATTATCTGCTTGCTCTTGGGTAGTATAAGGTAGCAAAAGATAGCTCCACTGAGCCTTTGCTCCTGTCATTTCCTACACTCAAATGTGTGCCCATTTGATGTTGTTAGCCTGCGATGAGGATGTCTAAGCCTAACTCCAAGTCTTCCATATTGCCAGTGTTCCTGCTGCTCTAATTACTATTAAGAGCACTGTTAGTAGGCATTGCCTTGTCAGCTCACCCTGCCATTGAATTGAACAAGGCTGCCTTTTCTGGGTACGGCATTTTGTCCACATCTCCCTGGAGGATGATTTTTATTTTCAGCATATGAATGTGGTATTGATGAGTGTATGCATGTTCACGTATATGGGAGAGAGAGAGAGAAAGAATGTGTGTGTGTGTGCGCATGTGCACGCACTTAGGGAAAACTGAGGTGGTTGGGTGTCTTCTGTCACTTTCACCTTATATTTTAATTTTTTATTTTTTTTATTATGTGTATGAATGTACTGTCTGCATGTAGGTCTGTGCACCCGTGTCATGCAATGCTGCAGAGGTCAGAAGAGGGCATCGGATTCCCCTGGAACTGGAGTTACAGACGGTTCTCAGCCGCCATGTGGGTGCTGGGGATTGAACTTGGGTCCTCTGCAAGAGCATTCGGTGCTCTTAACCGTTAGGCCATCTCTCCAGCCCCTATTTAATTTTTAAAAGAATTTTACATGAATGTTTTGCCTGCATGCATGTAAATATACCCATGTCATACAATGCTTGTGGAAGCCAGAAGAGGGTGTTGGGTGCCCTGGAACGAGTTCAGGACAGCTGTTAGCCACCATGTCAGTGCTGGGAACTGAACCTTGGTCCTCTGCAATAGCAGCCATCACTCTTACCCACTGAGCCGTCTCTTTAGCCCATTCTTTGTTAGTGGTGTTCTCTTGAAGTTGGATTGTTTAAATAGGCATCTGTTACTGGAACCAGGCCTCCACCCCTGCTGCCTCCCTGGGGCTCCTGTGTAGAAGGAAGTGCAGGTGAGGATGTAGGGACCTGGCCTCAGTTACTCCTTAAAGCCTCCTATAAACAAGTCATTCTAATGCTGGGCCAAACTTATGATAGTTGTGTATGGATTTCATCTGAGATGCTGCTGTAAGACCAATGTATGTACCTGTGTCACCTCTTCTATGCAGCAGCTACACATTGCAGTTAGTCCACTTCTGTCCCCCCACCACCAGTTCCTGTCCGTCTGCCTTTGGTGAATGGTCTGAATTAGCCCCTGCACACTCAACCTTCACAGATGGTGTTAGTGTACACATCCATTCTATAGCCAAAGCCACGTTCAAAAAGGAACTTTTGTGAGGACTCCAAATCCTTTTGCTGTGTTGTCATATCTCATTGAAGTCTGTGCTTGATAGTTCTGCACAGAAGGATTGTGTTCTTTCTCTTACCTGAGAAAATAGATAAAACTACTTGTGTCCAGATGAAGAAACCAGTCATTGGGATAATTCCATCTTGTCCTTCCCTGGCTCTCTATCTCCAACTTTTCCCTTCTGAGTCACTCTAATCCTGTAATTACGTTGGATTTCAAGAATGATGGGACTGATTGATAAAAACATCTTTATGATAAGGATTGGAAACTACCTCCGAGCAGCAGCCAGTCTTGCAGGTCAGATCACCTCAGATAAGATCCCCAAAACCATGATGGTGAAGTTTCACCTTGGAGAAGTAATCGCTCCCTTCAGGTAAGGACAGTGACATCTCCAGAACTCCTTGCAGAATCAGAATTGAGAAAATCATTCTTGAGACTACTGGCTGGGCCATGATCACCTATTTTGTTAAACTTCAAGCCCCTCCTTCCTTCCTTTTTTCTGTAAAATCTCAAGTCTTGTTAGTCCTATGGAGATGGACCTAGGTTCCCCAGTTTCCTTATCTGTTCTTCCCAGTGAGGCTGTGCTGCTTAAATTTTTTTCTGTCTTTCATCACTCTTGGTCCGTTTAATTGGTGCATTAGGATGGATAGCTGAGCCTAGTTTCTTGGGACTCCCAGAGCCAGAGCTTTTGCCTTAAAATCCTGGTAACAAGCTCAAAATCTGTATGTGTATGTGCAGATTAAGGACTGGCTAATATTATGGAATAGGAGTTTTAGATTTTAAAATAAACTATTCAGATATTATAAAGAAATCTTAAAAGAAAAAATTTCAGAAATAGGGAAATAGCTCTCTTTTTGTTACTACCATGTGTGCACTAGGAGTGTAAAGCAAAGCTTTTTGTCAGCTATCAGGATGGAAGCTTTCAAACAAAGTATGAGGGGATAAGCTGTCATTTTGTAAATTCATTGTCTTTTAGAATCAAGAAGCAGCAAGGTGGAGCTGAATCTCAGTGATTAAGAGCACTGCCCACTGTTGCAGAAGATACGGGCTTGGTTTCCAACACTCAAACTGAGCAGCTCACAACGGCCTGTGATTCCAGTGCCAGAGGATCTGGTGCCTCCTGGCCTCCTTGGGTACCTGCATGCAGATGGTGCACAAGAAACTCTTAAAGCTCACACATATATATGAAATGTTTTTAAAGGAAGTAACTTTGAATATGTTTTTAAAATGTGTATGCTGAAGCTATCGAGGTGGCTCAGCTGGTAAAGGTACTTAATGCCAAGCCCAACCACTCAAATTCAGTCACTGAGACTCACGTGGTAGAGGGGAGAACCAATTCCCCCAAGTTGTCCTCTGACCCCACTCGCCCGTACCATTGCACATGCATGCCTGCACTTACACACCAAGAAATGTTTTATTTAAATAAATATATACCAAAGATAAGATAGCAGGGCCTTAGGGGGTTAGAATGCCCTTTTCCCAGGTTGCTTTAGGCTCTTGGCTCAGGAGAATTTGTCCATAGCAGTCACCGGAATCTGGTGCATGCTTCTCTGGAGAGCCAAGGTAAGGGAGGGGGCAATTACCTTGATTGAGCTTTTTCCTTTACTCAATAGCAGAGCAGTCAGAAATTTCCAAATGCTTTACTAACAGGAAATCCCCACTGCCCAGCAACAAGGGGTTAAAAGGTGTTCTGAAAAGCTTTTTATGGTCTGAAAGGCTATACCACTCATACATACAAACCACAAACAGCACCTGGGGAAATAATTGTGGCCAAATAAAGGCTGGACTAATTGTAAAAGGGAATCTGGAAAACATTTGCTTTTGGGTGGTTACAGTAGACTTTTTTTTTTAAGAAAAAGTTCAGCTAAGAGGAAATAGGAAAAAATTAATGTGGCTGCTAAGGTTTCAGTTCATTTCCTGTCTATGTTTTAAGGGGCTAGGAGATGGGAGGAGCACAGAGCTACTGCAGCAACACTTTAAATTCAGAAGTCCTTACAGGACATTTCTGAGACATGTACTGTACTGTTGGGTGCACTTAAGAGGTCACTAAACATTGATTATCCTCCAGTGTGGGATCAGGCCATCACTGGCAAATGATAGCAGCTCAGATCAGCAAGATTAAAATGGCCTTACATCAAACCCACTACACTTCACAGTGTGTCTGGTTATCTTTTCTAATGGAATTTGAGCACCCAGTTCATTCTGCTGAGGAACTGTGCTGAGCCTACGTTTGGTTACTTGTATGGCTAAACTGTTAATGGCTAAAAACATCATTGGGGGCTGCAGAGGTGGCTCAGAAGTTACTTGTTCTTTGAGAGGACCCAGGTTCAGTTCTCAGTACTCACATGCCTGCTGTCCTTAAAACCAGTTCCAGGGGGTCTGACACCCTCCTTTGGCCTTAGTGGGTGTTCTAGTCTGTCTTCCATTGCTGTGACAAAACACTCTGACTGAAGCCAACTTGGGGAAGAAAGGGTTTATTCAGCTTACATCTCCTGGGTCACAGTTCATCACTCAGGGAGCCCAAGGCAGGAACTCAAGGTAGGAACCTGGAGGCAGGAGCTGAAGCACAGGCCATGGAGGAATGCTGTTCACTGGCTTGCTCCCCTGGCTCATGCCCAGCCTGCCTTCTTATACCATACACAACCTGCCCAGGGTGGCACTACTCATTGTGGGCTGGGCCCTCCCACATTGCCTGACAATCAAGATAATACTCCACAGACGTGGCCACAGGCCAATCCAATGGAGCCAATTCCCCAGTTGAGGCTCCCTCAACCCAGGTGTGTCAAGTTGACACTAAAGCTATCCAGCATAGAGGGGATTGCATGCAAAGGGTGCACTTCCATGCATATGGGCAAAACACTTATACATAAAATAAAATCTTAAAAAATCATCATCATCATGGTAGGGGTTCCTGTTTTCCTATAAAAAAGTGATGAGACTGAACCTAAGAAACTGCTTATTTTGAAGAAATTCAAATCAGCAATTCTGTGAGATTCAAGTTAATAAATACTTCCACTTTTTCTAAGCAAGATGAAGTTGGGATTACATTTATGAAGAGAAAGGGGTGAGGAACCAAGAAACAGTAAATTCTTGTAGGATTCAGAAAACTGATCAGAATGAGCAGAGGTCTCAGAACCCAGAAAAAAACACTGGGAGTTGTGGACTGAAACTAACATAATGAATCTGAGATAAATTTTTCAGAACTGACATTTTCATCAGTGCAGGTGTGAGAAAGGGTATGGGGTGGTGAGGGAATAAAGTGAAATTTTCTGTACCAAAACAGTAAAACAAGGAAACTACAGTATTCCCTAAATTGAGAACAGAGCTCTCAGGTTACCTCTGTTCTCAATTACGGTGAGAGGTAAATGAAAACAGTTATTAAGAAAAAGTGATTAGGAATTATCAACAACATCATAGAAATCTATTTCTCTGATATTTATTTTCTCTACACAGTAGTGCATACTTTAAGTGAACAAGATTTCTTAACTGGATCCTGCACACTAGCAAAACCATTTAAGGAATTTTGTCTGGACAGCGAAATATCTCTATGGAAGAACATTGTCAGAATATCCTAAACTCTCTATATAAAGCACGGGAGTTAAGACAAAACATAATCCCTGAAGTGACTATTAAAAGTGTTTTTTTGAAATGTATAGAGGTCCTATTCATTAACCATTACTGAGTTTGGACTTAGCATCTAGTCCCTGTGCAAGGTCTGCCTAAAATAACAGCCAAACAAAAAAAGAGAAGACACAAGATCCTTCCTCAATTTTGAATTTTACATGATACTTTCTGGGGCCAAAGTTCTTATCTCATTTGGTGAAGAATCTAAACATGCAAATTTTAACAAATATTTTTGTTATACTAAAGAATACAAAGTTCCACATATAACAAACAGCAAAAGCCAAACATGAGTAAAACAAAGCTTATATGGCAAAGTCATTATAAAAGTCACTGTCAGCCATTATTACATATTCCATCCAATAATCTCATAAATCAAAGCCCTTAATTTTCTTGACTCATATGTGACTGTATTCTTCCCTATGTGAATCCTCTCTTCCTCCAGGGGTTGTTCAATGGCAGCAGGAACGTTTCTACCAAAAAGTTCACAATGCTCTAAGAACTGTACACACTCTTGAATAACACTGTCACGCAGCATGATTGTATGCTTTGACATGTTTTCTAATAGAGACAGGAAGCATCTCTTGGCATAATACCACGTATCAGTTCCTAGCTTTTTATGGTAAGGCTCCAAGCTTTTGATAACTCGAGAGATACCAAAGTCATAATTTCCTTTGGCGCAATAAAGTGTTCCTATCACCAAATTCACAATGCAAAGGTGGTAGACTTTCTTCTCCGGGTCATCATAGGACAGCTGCTCTTCCTCTTTTTCAATCTTTCTCATCAACTCCTCAGCTTCTTCATTCTGACTTGTCATGATATAGGAAACACAGAGGTTGGCTAGTACAATAGCACTGACACTCAGGATGTTATCATAGTTCTTCTTAACGATGGGATCATAGAAACCAATGGCTTCTTTGTATTTGTTTTCCTGCATGAACAGGACATGGGCCACATTCAGCTTCCACACATCATGGTTATTACAGAATTCCACAGATTTGCGGAAGATCTTCTCCACCATAGGATAATTTTCAAGATTCCAGTAGATTTTTGCCTGGGCCATCAGTACAGGGATATACTTCTCAAGGGTGTCATCATATTCATTCACTGCCTTTTTGGCAGTTTCATCATCTCTACTATGCCTTGCTTCTTGTACTTGTATGGTGAGTCTCCTGAGCTGCTCAGTCAGCATCCCTGCTAGCCCATCAAGCTTAACAAAAGCCTCTTCAGGAGCAGTCTGGCAGGTGATCATGGCATCCAAGAAGTCATAGAGATAGGGTGTGAGGAACTTGTAGGTCAGGTGGGCATTTTCTGCCAGGACATCTGCTGCCAGGTCAAAATACTCATACTTGCAGTAGAGCAGCAAGAGGTTGCCAAAGGTCTCTGGGGGAAAGGGGTTCTGCTGGAGCAGGAACTGGAGCTTCTCAAAGCCCTCTGTAGGCCTAGCATCCATGTTCATTAGTGCCTGGTTGTGCAGGGTCACAGGGTCCAACTCTTCCTCTGCTCTGGGTGGCATGTAAGTGAGCGCTTCCTGAGCTGCCTCATAGTTTCTCAGCTGGTATTCTATGGCTGCCTTGAGGTTGAAGGCTTCCACCAGAGCAGTCTGGTGAAGGACGAAAGTGTTGCCAACACTGCGAACATCAATACCTTCAGTGGTCATGCCCACACCAAGCTCTGGATGCTGACGGATGCCTCGCTCAATAATATCAGCAATATGCTTCAGAGCCGAGGCATACTGCCGGCTGCTGTAGTAGGCCAGGGCCAAGTTATAGGAAAGGTCAGGCTGGTAGCCAGAGGCCTGCAGGGCAGCTAAGAACTTGGAGCAGGCAGCTTCATAGTTTCCCTCCTTGTAGAGCAGACAGCCCATGTTAACCAGACCATCTGGGTCGTTCTCACCCCCACTGCCTTCCCCAGCTTCCCCACTCAGCAGCTGCTCCACCAGGCTCCTGGCCCCTGGCAGGTCACCCTCACTGTACTTGATAGCAGCTTGTAGGCGGAGGACACGGTTCTGGTAAATAGGGCTGTCCAGGAGAAAGGCGACCCGGGTGGCCTCTGGGTACAGGCAGGCCTTGTACAGGGCCTGGGCGTGGTACAGGCGGTACTGCTCCAGCTCTGGGTGCATCTGGCTGAGCTGCTCATAGCACTCGGCAGCCATCTCGAACTCCTGCAGGCGGTAGTAGCAGTAGGCCAGCAGCGACAGGCCGGCGCGGCTCCTGGAGCTGCGCTGCAGCTCTGTGCTCAGCAGCTGCACCGCCTCGGAGTAGCGGGAGTCGCGGATGAGCCGGTACACGACTGCTGTGAACTCCCCATCGGGGATCAACGCACTGCATAGCCCCGCCATATTCACCCAGATTGCTGTGCATCCGTGTTTCCAAAGCAACAGGCCAACCGGAAACGGAAGTCTCTTCACGAAGTCTACTTTGCAGCGGAAATAACCTGTTCAGAATTAAAGGGAACCACTGGTGCGACTATGTTAATTTTTGGTTTAGCGTTGAAACATTTCAGATCGTGGAACGGCAGTTGGATCGGCAAAGAGAACTTCTCGATGCAGTTTAGAGGGGGAAACTTCACATCCCGGCATACACCTCTTCTGTTTTGACGCTCTAAGGTGGGAGGGGTGGGGGGGGAGGAGAAGGTCCTGCAGCATCCTGGGAAATGTAGTTTCTTCCTTTTGGGAACGGGGCTGTGTCTCCTAGCCTTTCCTTCCTTAAAGAAAAGGTTTATGCAGGGGTGGGGCTGCGATTGGTGGTTGACACCTTTAATCTCAGCCCTTGGAGGCACAGGCAGGGGGAACTCTATGACAGGGAGGCCAGCCAGGGGCCAGTGTAGTGTATATAGCGAGTTGCGCGGCTGCTTGGGCTACAGGGAGACCCCGTGACCCCTTTCTTGTGTGTTTTTATTTTTCTAACATTCTGTGTTAAACATTTTTTTTTTTTTTTTGGTCTTTTCGAGACAGGGACTCCCTGTAGCCCCAGCTGACCTAGAATTCACTCTGTAGACCAGGCTGGCCTTGAACTCAAGATCCGCCTGCCTCTGCCTCCCAAATCCTAGGATTAAAGGCGTGTAAAGGCATGCGCCACCACGCCCGGCTAAACATTATGTTTTTATTTAGGTATATGTGTGCTGCCTACATGTAAGTGCACCCCTGTGTACAAGGCCTGTGGTTCCAGATGATGTCGTGGAATTCGGTTACTGGGGTTATAGTAGGGTGTTGGTCACCATGTAGATGCTGGGAACTAAACCTGGGTCCTGTGGAAGTGCAGCCAGAGGTCTTAATCGCTGAGTCATCTTTCCAACCCTTTTTCTAACATTCTTTTATTATTTTATTTCATGTTTATGAATGTATTGAATGCATGCATGTAAGTAACCATGTCTTGCAATGCCTGTGGAGGTCAGTAGAGGGTGAAAGATCCTTGGTAACTGGAGTTACACAGATGGTTGTTAGCAGCCAGGTGGGTGCTGGGAATGAGCACACAACCTCTGTAAGAGCAGCCAGTGCTCTCTTAACTGCTGAACCATCTCTCTAGCCCCCTTTTCTAACATTCTTAACTACCATTACACCCTATGATGTGTGTTTGCCAGAGACAGATAATCAGTCAGTGTCTACTTAGCAGATTCATAAAGTGTATCATATATTACTGAACTGATTAAAATCAGAATTTTTCTTTAAAATAAAATCACATTTCCCACTCTTCCCCCAAGTTCAGATTCTTAATTTGAAGATCTCGCACGAGAAATCACTCTTATTTCTCCCTGTATTTGAAATATGTCTCTAGATTCTGTGTTCTTGTCTCTATATTCTGTGCTATTTCAGTATGAATTCTTTTCAATTTAATAGTGCTCTGACAGGGCAGTGAAAAACTTGCAATTTATAAAATTGTATTGAATCATTAATGAAATTCATAGCCATAGGTTTGACTAACCTAAGTATGTGGGAACTTCAATATATTTTAAAGGCAGATGTTACAGAATATAAGATAAAGTATATAAGATAGCAGAATATAAAACAATCTTATCCCAAATGAAGTAGAAAGTGTATGATTTTCAAGTATTAATCAATGCTATGATTTGTGCACATTGTCATTTTAAGTGCTCCAGTAGGTACCTAGGACAGGTGTTACTGTTTACAAGTCTCTCTTGATCTCCACTGACCTTGCCACTACCTCAGACAAAGAGACCGAGTCAAGGCATGCCCCCCTAACAAACACACCATTTTTCTAATTAAGGACTTCAATGCAAGGCTATTGTCTGCCTCCTCAATAGAGTTGGTACCCATAAAACACCAACCATGCTTGATGGCACTCTGTTAGACTTCTTACCAACTAATCTTCATAACCTCACTGAAATCTGTGTATTGTGGATGAGAACTTTGTGGCATTGAACAGTTAAAACAACTTGCCAGGGAATACTAGTAACTTGCTTTGTAAAATTGTTGTTTTCTGGCTAAAACAGACAATGAATCTGGTTTACACAGTAGAAATCAGAACTTGCTGACTGAAGTTGTAGCAGTGAGATGTTGTTAGAAGTAATTACTGAGGGGATATATAGGTTCAGTTACCTGTTACAGCTAGAAGACTTCAGTAGACATTTAAATACTATACTAGAAAGATCATTTGTCATATTATACTTTGCTGAGAAGTTTGTCATAGCTTTGTTCTGCTAGATAGAATGGGACAAGACAGCTTTTTGTGAATAGCAAGGAAGGAAGAGACCCATGTCTGAAATACTGAATACAGCTCTGGACTACCACATCAGAGAAAGCTACTGAGGAAGGCAACTATAACTGTATGCCAAGACTTCTTCCCACTCAGCTTCTAATTATATTTTGCTTTATAGTCTTCAACTCAGAAATGCATGGAGTGAAGGGTGCTGGATAGTACTGCTCGGTAATCATGGAGTAAGGGGTCTTCTCCCTTGTGTTGGCCTGGTTGACCCTTGCACCTTGAAAATGATATCCAAGGGGCTGGAGAGATAACCTAGCAGTTAAGAGCACCGACTGCTCTTGCAAAGGACCCGGGTTCGATCCCCAGCACCCACGTGGCAGCTGAGAACCATCTGTAACTCCAATTCCAGGAGAACTTCAGTTCCAGGGGAATCCGAGACCCTCTTCTGTCCTCCGTGGCATTGCATGACACAGGTGCACAAACCTACATGCAGACAGTACATTCATACACATACAAAAATAAATAAAATTAAAATAAAAAAATAAAAAAATAAAATGATATCCAAAAGACTCAATGCTTATTTTTTTTACATTTACTTTCATTTATTTATTTTTTTTAAGAATAATAAGTTTTGAGTACAAGCATCCTTCATGTAAAACCAATTTGCAAGCAGTTGTGCCCAAACCCACACAGCCCAAGGCTCCCACCATCCAGCTGGAGGGGCTTGCATGTTCAATCAAGTTGATCAAATAAGCATCCAGTCTATATTGCTGTAGTTTCACCATTCACCCCAATCGCAGCCCTTACATTCTACCATGCCCCCTCTTCCGCAGATTGTTCCCTAGGCTTAGAAAAGGGGCACAGGTGGATGAGAAGCAAGACAGTCTACTTTCTCTGGAGATATTGTTTTGGACTCTGACCAGTTCTGGCTGTTTCTTTTCATGGGCTGACAGTTTGTTCAGGAATAACCTTTCAATCCTACTAATGAACCACAGGCAATTAGATATATAGATATTTAAACAGTACTAATTATTATGGTAGGTTACTTTGATAGAGACACAGGTGTTTGGATGGTATACTAATCCATGAATTATATTTTTTCTGTAAAAGATGACAAGGTCTTACTGTGGCTTATAACATCTCCTAACCACAAGTAAGCTTGTGGCATCAGCCATGAGTTATTCCTCCAAGGAGAGAGCTAATAGCCAATTAGATTTGGGATATACAGACATATGGCTGCCACTGCTGCACAGTATTTCCAGGCAGGTGAGGTGTA